>MZNV01002744.1:0-21639 GCA_002081555.1 Protostelium mycophagum | reverse complement strand
AATTTATTATAATATCATTTCAGCCACTCAATTGACTTTGATTAAATTTTGAAACCGAGCCAAAATCCCAAAGAGGTAAGAAAATCCAACAAATACTCAGAAATACACAGACCAAAATGACACCAGAAGAAAAGAAGAGACCAAAAAAGACTTAAAAGACCAAGAGAAACAAACACACCACCACCACAACTCTTTTACCAAGATTTTACCACCGATGAAATCTAGAATGAGGGCCTTTTTGGCCAAGACGGAAATTGGAACCAGTTCACTTTTTGTGATTTACACTTTCTCATTTGAATAAAACGAAACAACGAAATAAGCATTTTGACTGAGACTTAACACAAGAAGTGAGACTTGAAACAATTTGGTAGATTCCAAAGATGAGAGGGATAGAGAAAGAGGGAGGAAAGGTTAATCTGGGATCGAGAGGAATGATGTGATGAATCCCGTGTGCGAAAAAATGGATGAAGTTCTTGGCCACGGTGCAAGCAACACTAGAGACTTCCTCTGGGTCCACGTGGGAATTACCCTCGTAGGTATCCATAGGGGAACACTCAAATTATTTTTGTTATTTTTTAAGTTTTTTTCATCACATGTTGTGACATTCCCCAATGAAAGCAACACAGGATCATGATGTTCAAAGACGCAAAGATGTTTTACCATCCACAACGAGACGAGATTATGGTTTCGATAAGTTCTGACAATTTGCAAGGTTTTGGGATTACTGCCCAGCTGGTAGATCTTGCACACACCAACGACTCTTGTGCGAAAAAATTTGCATTATCCTCTCTCTGAAATGGATATGATATTTATATGAAGAAGACCACCGAATTCCTCTTGACTTTGGTCGCGAAGTTTCGGCTCTTTCGTGTCTGCTTACCGCGAATTTAATTAAAAGATTCGTGTTTGTAGCGCTTCAAGTTGAAAGGTGCTGTTCCCGTGGAAAAGTCAGTTATATAAAACTTACAGAGGATGGCCGCTGATGAGACGGCGAGCCGCATAGCGGCAGTGTGTGCCACTTTATCAGTCCTCTCTGGGCTCATCTTGATCCTTTTAGTGCTGTATCATCGAAAATTCAAGAGCACTTCAGGAAGATTATTACTTCTACTCTTCTGTTCAGATCTGATACAGGTAAGCATCGGTTGACATACATCTTTTCTGAATTAGTCAGTCTGTGAGCACATCTTTGAGTTTCAGATGGTGGCGGACGGGGCCAGTAGCAGGGGCATTCTGTAATGCTCAGGGTTGGCTGCAATCTATTGGCGATATGGCCAGTATCTTGGCTTCCGCGTCTGTAGCGGTTCATCTTTTGATGGGTTAGTAGTCCTGTCATCAATTCGTCCGATGTAATAATTCTTTCAGCCATTTTTCAATGGTCAGGTGCCAAGATCGAGATAGTCGCTGTTGTGGTCACAATTACTGTACCCCTCATTTTCGCTGTAGCTGGCTATTTGACGCACACAACCTCAGCAGACCCATACTGGGCACCCTCTGGTGGCTGGTGAGTTATTATTCAGACATTTCATCCACAAATCACCATTTTCCATTTTTATTTCGAATCATATGGGAGGCCGACATTCTCAACACACCCCTTGTTAACAACCTGTACTAAAGATAGAATTTAAATTGAAACAGGTGCTGGATCTCGGTCAAATACTCTGTAAACCGTTGGGCGTTCTTCTATGTTTGGGTTTTGCTCGTGTTGGTTACACTCTGTGTTTTGTACGGCGTCATCATCTACAGACTTTCCCAGAAGAATTCCATGCAGATGAATGCCAAGATCAACATGAAGAGGCAGAGAACGATGCAAAAAATGGCCGGGTTTGTATTTTATTTTGGAATATTTTATTACGAAATTACGACTCTCTTATGAGATATATTTACGAAATATTAGATTTCCAATAGTCTTTTTGGTCGTGTACGGACCCATCGCCGCATTCCGCATCATCTCCACGGCTTTGGGCGAGAATAATGTCAGTGTTCCCGTGGGCCTTCTATATGTGTCCAATGCTCTCTACGGTCTCAGCGGGTATCTATTTTTATTCTGATGAGAATATACTTTCTTGCGTCTACAACGCGACTTTTCCTGAATTCTGAAATTTCTCAGGTTGTTCAATGCGATTACGTACGGGTACACACGGCACCGCGCTTTCACAGAGAGAAACGCTCGAAGAATGCCACTTTTACAGCAGCATAGAACCGCAACTGGCATTACGTCGACATCATACTATACTGTCAGTTCCTCCGAACTTAGCCAGAAATATGGAGAAGAACAATTCAATTAACTTATAAATAAATTGACGATATAAAATCTTGAGTGAAAATGTTGACTGTTTGTGATTTATATGAAGGAGATTTTATCCATTAAAACTGCTTGGGCACGTCGGAAGGTCGGGGTCCGGTGGGTCTGGGTCTGGGTCTGGTGGGTCTATCGGTGGGTCTGGAATGATCTTGTCTCTTGTCATCCTCATCTCCATCCTCTTCATCTCCGTGCTCATCATCATCACTGTTTTCATTTCCACCATAGAGAGGGGGAAAGTCGGTGGGTCTGGGGGGAAGGTCAGTGGGAGCATCGGTGGGTCTAGGAGGGCGACCAGTGGGTCTGTTGGTGGGATGAGTACCATTGTGATCGCCATGGTGAGGAGGGCGGTTATCAGTGGGTCTGGGAGGACGTCCAGTGGGTGCATCGGTGGGTCTGGTAGGTCTATCAGTGGGGTGTGTGCCGTTGTGAGGAGGGCGGTTATCAGTGGGTCTGGGAGGAAGTCCAGTAGGTCTATCAGTGGGGCGAGTGCCGTTGTGTTTGTCTCCGTAGTGAGGACGACCAATAGGTCTGGGAGGGCGGCCGGTGGGTCTTTCGGTGGGGTGTGTGCCGTTAGGAGGGCGGTTATCAGTGGGTCTGGGTGGACGCTCAGTAGGTCTTGAAGGACGTCCAGTGGGTCTGTCAGTGGGGTGAGTGCCGTTGTGATGGGGAAGCGGCCTGGCTCTGAGAGCCTCAGCACACAAAAGAAGGACGAGAAGGGTTAAGATGACTTTTATCATTGTCGAGTCTTTTTTGAATGTCGAAGAATTGATCTGAATCTGGTCGGGGGTGGTGGGGATATTCTTCTTCGTCGGGGGAGTGGTGAAGCCCCCGTTTTTCAATATTAAGAGAAGGCCAAGAAAGCGATTCAACTGCGAGTGTGGCGGGAGATCTTCGATTTAATATTCAAATTTCAATCATCAGTCAGCTCGCTTTTCCTTATCATTCCGTCAACAATTTGAAACAATAAATTGACCAGCGCATTTGTTCATTTTACACCTTAATGGACAAATCAGCTTGATTGATCTTTCGGTGATCAGTATTCCAAAAGTATGATTTCAGACAATCATCATTCAGTATTGCGAAAGGAGATGTCAAGTTGACATTATCAACCCTTTCGAAGACCTTATTCAATACGGAATCACTTATTAAGAAGTTGGTGTGTCCTCTTTTGCTGTCTGTGAAGAGGCTGGATGCGAATATATTGGCAGTTGAGGGTTAGTAAGATGATGGAGAAGGGGTTTTATCTTTTTCTACAACTCGTCACCTTCGTATGTCGTCAGATCTCACATATCGAGGAGGATCATGTCACGGGGGGGCGCGCAAGGTTTTCTATGGGCTATCGAGGCCGGTAAAACAGAGCCAAAACCAGAGATAGAGAGGGTTGGAAAATCGGCTTTACCAACAAAAGATTTACAGACATTGCCTCGCCGTAATTCCTCTGCTCCCCTCGATGCAACGAAGGCTGTAATCAAGCACAACAAAGAAAAGCCTCAGAAGCAGGGATCAAGATCTCAGCTGTATCGATTATTGACTCGTTCCAACTCCAACCATACATCACCGACTGTCAGCACTTCCACGTCACCGACACCACCTGAAGAGTCATTATCTAATTCATACAGTCCAAGAGTCAGAAGTAGTCTCGATGAGCCCGTTAGATTGACTAGAAGCCCCATGCATACCAGAAAGACATCAGTCACGGTTCGTTCTGCCCAAAATGAAAGATGGTGGATTTCTGACACGATATCAGCAAGCAGTCGAACGAAACCCAGAAAGAGATCAGGAAAGAGATGAAACAATGCAAACTGAAGGCTACAAAAAGTCGTTTCAAACAACGTCCTCTCCAGGCACTTTGAGGCAGTCTGGTGAGTTTTTCATGAGACCATCCATATCGAGACCACATGTTTAGTCGTTAAAATCCATGATTTGGATCTCAATGACACACATTGACATCAATCAATCTTGGTGACGACAAAAGCTTTCATCTGATTATGTGCGATTCTTTGTGTTTGTTTATAGAGTTATCCTGCACTCTGCGCGACAACTAAATCAGATGATTCAACATGACATTCTCAAAAGCTCACAGACTTCACCCTATTATTTTTGGATCTATAATATTATCTCCAAATGACCAAATCCATCTCGATTGATCGTCATTGATTCATCATCACAATCATAATGTTCAATGTCCACAGATTTCAATTACAAGAGGCGTACACAAGAGCCCTACCAACAATACCGTCCTAACAGAGAGAAGGAGCAAGAGAAGGGCATGGAGAATTATCTGAAGGCCTGGGCCAGGCTCCAGATGATGGAGATGAACGGTAGCTCCAGCCAGAGGGGAAAGAGCAGCAGCAGGCGGGACAAGTGAGTCGTTGTAGACGCGTCGGACTTGACAGCTGTTGTGATATAGGTTTTTGGAGGTTTGTGGCAGAGCCACAATTAAATTCTTTTATTCTTTTAGAAGCAAACAGACGTCCGAAAATAACGCCCAAAAATATCTAAAGTTTGGATTGCACCGCTTGATTTTTTTGCTGGCTGTAATGCAAGAACAAGCACTCATATAAACGAATTTATACGCAATAAGATCCGCTTTTACTGCACAAAGAAAGATAAAAAGGTCCCGCAGAACGACCAGAAATCTCCTTGAAATTCTCGTTGTAGATGCGGTTGTAGATGGATATTAAATGTTACAGGAGTTTGATGTGCTCATTCCAAGAGGGAATCCCATTCATGAGAAGAGGTCTCCTCATGATGAATTCATCTACACAGACATTTGCTGACGTGTCCACCCAGACACTCGAGGATTCAGGTAAATTTCATCGGAATCTCTGAGAAATTTCTACCTTCAAGTCGAACCCCGAAATTTCGTTGAAATTTCGAAGTTCAGCGGATTGACTTGTCGACAGAAGAATCAGAATATGCGGACAATAAGAGGATGATGTCACCAGAGAATCCAGAGATACAGATGAGAAGGACGGCATCATTACAGAATGTGATGAAGGACATCACCGCCCCAAAGCACAGATCAGACGTAAGTCTTATCGCGAAATTTCACTGTTTGAATTCAAGATGAAATTTGCAGTCCAAAAAAATATTAAAATAACACAGAGTTTGCGTAAGTCAGGGATGTCTCGGGAGCAGGAGAGGACGAGGCTAAGAGAGGCACTAAAGAACATGATGACCGGAAATACCACCAGCGCTCCCAAAGTCTCCGCGACCAACTTCCCATTCCAGCCGGAGACCCCTCCCAGGGTCTCAAAGTCTTCAACGGTTACGAGGAATAACAGTTGGAGCCAGCTCCATCTTTTGGACCACCAGATCGAGATGAAGGCACGTCATTTCACAAATGATTTTTTAATTTGATTCTGTTGAAAACAAAATCTTCAATTCTCTCAAAACTTTTCGTTGTAGATGGGGTGTTCTAAAAATAGAACAGCAGAAGAAGTTGATAGACAGAGGCATCCTTGTCAACACAAGCCCTTCACCGGATGTGTCATCCTCCCCAACCGGATGGAATTTCATCTCGCCCTCCAACTCCTACAGCAACTTGAGGATAGCACTGTCTAACGGAAGGTATTTGAATTTTAAACTCGTCATTTCCCGCCAAATTTTTTCTTTCCGACAAGAAAGACATAAATCATACGAAATTCCGATGAAATCTCAGTTCTCCTGCCGGCAGTGTTGTGTACAGACCTATGAGTGACAGACCATCCATCAACGAGTTGAGGTCATCCCTGTCCCAAGCGAGTTTCGAGGATCTACAATCAGCCCATCGTGCAGACTTATTCGCCGAAGAATTTTATGACTCTGATGACGAAGAGAGAGACAGGGTGAGTTTTATTTATTGTTTTGTGAAACTCTAAGACTAAACACTCAAGTGTGTTGCCCCCGGACCCGTGGAGATGCTGGTGGGAGGTTTTGATGACGTGATGGTGAGTTTTTATTGGGATCTTGTGAAATTTCAATTGAATTTTACAGCCCAAAACGCCCCAACCCCCTTCGTTCTCAGCGCCAATATTGATGCCTGAGCAACCCCGCGCCAACATGCACGCCATGCGTCTACAACTGTCAAAAAGCCCTGTACAATTCAACACCATACTGTGAGTTTTATTTTTTGGCGGGAAAATCTCTGACGAGTTGTAGACCGCCAGATCAGAGTAAGAATGTGATATTGTCAACAGCTTTCTCGGCCTTTTCGCCTGCAGCGGACAAGCATCGAGATGAAAATGTGTATGAAGAATAAAAAGTGAAGGAAAATCCAAATCAACCACTGCTAAGGTCTCTAAAGATGTTGCGCGCTTTTCACTTGACGTGTTTTCCGAACCTGCCTGTCAAAGCTTCGTCTTTAATGCCTAGCAACCTGCAGTTACAGCCTATATTCTAAGCCTTAGGCTGTAACTGCAGGTTGCTTTTGTGACAGCTGGTTATCGTTGGTGCGGGAATTGGAACCAAGCTTTAGAATGTAACTGTGGGTTTAGGTGACAAACGTCGGAATTTTAGTCAGAAGAGTCGAAGATTCCGTCGGCTTCAGAGTGGACGATGAGACAAGCTTGTTTGCTGTTGCAGGTTCTTCTCTGTCTCAGCTTTGCTCTTGGACAGATCAGCATTGTGTCTTCACCATCGACCTGGCCATCTGGTAAAAAATGAGATGATTCTAACATTCTAAAATTTAAAGATGTGGCGACGGCAAACGCCGCCTCTACTACAGTAGTTATGATCAGTCTGTCGGCTGGAAATTATCTTCAGGTCGAAATCGTTTCGCTTGGAAATGATGGTGACATATTTATAGAGTGTCGTCCTTTCGTCTGGCCCAACCTGGGTCTTCACGGCTTCTGGATCAGTCACAATCAGCGGCAACATCACCGCGTTTACATCAGCTATCTTTAATGGAATCACATTCACAGCCTCGATTAATTTGCAGAGCGGAACAAGTACGAGCCAATTTTTGGGATGCTCCTTCATTAACAACCCCGAAACGGCCATCATCTCATTCGGGACACTACAGGTGAGCACTTAATGCAACCGAAAATGTGCTGATTGTTCGAAAAATGACGCATTTCCAACCAACGTTGACGAAGTAAATCAGTTGTCTTCCTGCATCTTTTCAGGAATCACCGGCCAAGGTCCAGCCGTCATGACCGGGGGAGGCAACCTCCTCATCACATCTTGCGTCTTTACGAACATGACGAACCAAGATTGCTCGTCTGCAGCCTACCCCGGTGCGATTTTCGCGACCCAAACAACAGTGATGGTGTCTTCTTCCAATTTCACTTCAAACCTCTGCTCATCTATTGTCACACGGAGTGAGTTTCATGTTAGTTCGCAGGAATATTTCTCTTATTTCAATCAGGTTCAATATTGAGTGTGCAATCTTGTATATTCGTCGACAGTCGTGGTGGTGCTGGAGGAGCCATCAAGCAGATGTCAAGCATCACATCCATCTCGAACTCTAGTTTCACCGCCTGCAGCTCCGCACCCGCAGGTGGTGGAGCTATACACATCGCCGGCTCACAACTCAACGCAATTACTACTTCGAATTTCACCAGCAATGCTGCAGCACAAGTTTCTCAAAGTGGTGGCGCAATCAACATATTCAACAGCTCGTTATCCGTGAGCAATAGTAACTTCAAGGCTAACCTTGGATATACATCAGGTTCTGTTGTGGCCATATTGTCAACTCTTCAAATCAAATCCTGCAATTTCGAAGGTAACCCCCAAAAAAATCAAAAAATTGATTCTCCAAGGGAATTATGCACTGAATGGTTATGGTGGTGCCGTATTTTGCTATCAATCTGTGTGCAACTCCACATCTTCTAATTACAGAAATAATCAGGCCCTTTTTGGAGGAGCCATCGCGAGTTTTGCATCTACCCTCAATATAACAGGCGAGAATCTTTTAGGTGAGGTCTTCTCGATTTATGAGGGAAAATTTACTGGATTAGGGAATATTGGCGGAGGTAATGGAGGTGGAGTGTATAGTGACAGTCAAAGCATTACCTATATTTACAATAGTTTGCTTCAGGAAAATTCAGCTGCAAATGGTGGTGGGGTGTTTGCTCAGTCTTCTATCTCAGTGTACAATACAAACTTTACGAAAAATTCTGTCTCTAATAATGGAGGAGGTAAGAACTTAAATATGTCAGTTATCTAACACTGGTGCAGCGATCATGCTATATACTGCATCTTCATCTGGCTCTCTCAACGGTTGTATCTTCACTTTGAACTCCGCATCTAGTGGAGCTGCTATGGCCATTCTTAGTGGAACCGGGTTGAATATTAGCTTTTGTACATTTGGAAGTGGATCCAGCGCATATGGTGGAGCAATTGCAAGCGTTGGAACTTGTGAGTAATCATGTAAAGAACTGAGGATGACTGGTACAGCTTATCTCAACCTCGATCAAAGTATTTTCAGTGGGAACACTGCCTTATACTCGGGCGACACTATTGCGTGGCAGAATGGTGATCAAGTAACCGTCACCAATACCATTTTTCTTAATACTTACACGGCAAGTACTGAGATCGGAGGGGGTAAAGTCTCTCTTGCACAACTCTTGCTCAAAAATACAGGCATCTTAGATATTCGCTGGATAACATCCATGACAGCCAACAATGTGTCCATTTATAACAACCAGGCAACCAACAATGTCACTACCCTCATATATACTTCTTCATTGACAGAATTGAATTTTACAAATATATTTTTATTCAACAACACTGCGGGTAAATTGCATCTATTTCGAAAACATTATTGACGTTTTGTAGTTGCAAGTAGTGCTGGATGGCAGTGCGATTCTGTGCAGAACATCAATGTGGACAATATGACTATATCTGGTGGGAAGTTGACCGGGATCTTTGGATCTACCAGCACAGGTAACAATCTTGTTTTTTCCCAGGAGGGAGCATAATGAATCTTAGATGCTCTGGCAATATCCATTACGAATTCATATGGAAGCTTGACCAGGATCAACCTCAATAATAACATGGTTAACAATCCAAACAACCTCATTTCAAATGTGTTCATCAGTGGTTCCATCATAACGGTGAGGGCCCTTCAATTCTCCAGTCAATAACTATTGTAGATTATCAATTCCACAGTATCTGGTGGAAATAGCATGGGCATAAATTTGGTGGGAGGCATTTGCACATTTTACAACACAAGCATCAATAGCGTAGAAGGTGAGTATCTTCCCAAGACCAAAGATCCGTCTTAACATTCTTCAGGTGCCATAACAAGCAGTTCCGCCACTTTAACATTCAACAATGGGAAAATATCTGACAACTCTCAATCTTTCAATTCTAGTTATGGTACAGTAGTGCTGAACAGCGGCGTCACTAACTTCGTCGGTACAATTTTCTCCAACAATTACAACACCTCATCCAGCACATCAGGAGGTATTGTTGCAGTACCAAATCCACATATTGAATTGCGACAGGAGCAATTGCACTCACTGCTGGTGTGCTGATTTTGACATCTATCACGATGACAAACAACTCAGCAAGCTTCGGAGGAGGTGTGATGGCGGCACAAGGAACCGCCTTATTTGTAAGTGTACCAATTTACCAGTTGTTTCGAGGCCTTATTGATTGCAGATTTTAAACAGCACCTTTTCGACGAACTCAGCACTTACTGGAGGTGCTATTTATTCTCCCAGTGCCAATATACAAATAGATACAAGTACATTCAGACAGAATTCAGCAAATCAAGGAGGTACACTACCGGCGATATTATATATTGTACACTCGATGACATTGCACAGGAGCAATAAGTTGCTTCGGAGCATCCGCAATCTATCTCCGGAATGTCCAGGGCGAATTTAATTCTGCCTCCTCACAAGGAGGTTTTATGTGGTACGGGGGAGCAAATGTCTCGTCCACACTAGATATTTTATCCAGCACATTCCTCAACAACTATGCCGGTGTGTCAGGAGGAGCTTTCGTAGTTTTTAATTCGAGTACCACCATGACCAACAGCTATCTCCGTGGAAATTCAGCTGGCACCAGCGGAGGAGCGTTACTCTTGGCTGGTTCAGGGGTATTTACAAACAGCAACTTCATCGACAACTCTGCTCAGACCAGTGGAGGTAAGTGTCCACTCCACAAAAAATTCTCGGATAAATGATAAGATAATAGGAACGATACAGATGCTCGCAAACCAAAACGCAACGTTGTCTATATCAAACAGTGTCATAAGGCTTGGTAGATCTCTGTATGGAGGTATGTACCTCTTTGGGTTGGTGCCAATTGATGACACAACAGGCGTGATTTCATTGCAATCGGGTCATTATGTTTCGTTCTCTAACACGGCCATGTTCAATAATACGGCCAGCATCTATACAACAGGAGAGATCATGCTGAATGGTGGAAGCATCTCAGGCAGCAGTTCTTCATCTGCTCAAGACGAGTCTGTCATGCTTCAGAAAGCTGGAAACGCCATTTTGACGTCAGTGCAGTTGTCTCAGAACAAAGCCACACGAAGTATTCTGACGGTAAGTAACTAAATAATAATTGAAAAGTCAAAGTCTACAGGCCTTATCAGCAGCCAATCTATCATTTGGCAACATTAGCCTTGATGGATATCAGTACTCTGATACGTCAACAACTCTGGGAGCGATCATGTCACCTCCATGAGCAACGATACAGAGAATAAAGGTCCTCAAATGACCCACACACAAAGAAGGACATAGTTTTTTCCAAACTTCATTGATAATCGAAAATCCATGCCCCCAACAGCGATTGCTTTTCTCGACACCTCCACTGCACCAAAGGATATCTTCCACAAATCTCAGGAATTAACAACACCTCAACCTATATTGTGTGCTTCTCCTCCCAACATACTCACATCTCTCTCCCTGCGTCTCTACAAACAAAAACGCTGCTTATCGGTGTACAACCCCAGGTGACTTGAGCAGAACGCTGCAATTGAAGGGAAGATGAAATCTGTCGTCGATGTGAGTCATCCGTGCCTGATTTCAAGACGGCGACGCAGTCAATGGCCGATTGAAGATGTATGAGATGGTCGTTCCTCTTTTCAAGTGATCATCATCGAGATGGAACAACTCAGACGAAAGCAACTGTGAATACAATAATGTGCAGACGTACTTTTGCTGTCTGTTGTTCTACCAACTTTCAACCTCTTCAACTTGTCGAGGACTGTCTCTGGTTTTGAATATGATGATCTACAACCAGAAAAAAGAATTTCTTTTTGTTTTTTATAGCATGAATAAATATATCTTTGCAATACTCTTTACACGCGCTATTATTTCTATTTAGAAAGGCTTCGCCTAACGTTTCTTCCTCCCCCCTTCTCCCACTACAACAGTCATTCTCCCGCCAAAATTTCCCGCCAAAATAAATTCTCACCATTTCATTTTAATGAGAGATGACTCCGTTTCTCTTGGCATCATCCAGAGCTGTTCTGACATCTTCCGCCGATGCAAGCTGATCGAAGAATGGGATGAGTGTTAAGAGTTCTCTGTCACTCTCATCATCGAACCAACTCTCTACGGGCACCTGCACATGTCATCTGCTGTCTTTATGCCATGATGTGGGCACTTACAGCGTTGTCGGTGTGGAAGAGGTAAGAAGCTGGTGAATTATCCACTATAATACAATGGCGAATGTCACGTCCGAGACGGTTGAGGTCCTGTTGAAATTCAAATTTTGGCGGGAGATTAGGCACGTTACCTTCACGTAATTACCACGGTAAACTGTGCAGTGCTCTCTGCATAGTCTTCCAGTGCAGATGCCGTTGGGATCTAAAAGATCGAGGACAGCATGGGCATACTGAGACACATGAGACTCTTTCCGAGAGTATATTTCCCTCGAAAAAGAAAGTAGAACCAAAAATTACCTTAGAGACACCAGCTGTGAAGACGACGACCTCATACTTCTCGCCGACTGCCATCAAGAACGTCTCTACGTGTGGTCGCTTTGCCACATAAATCTTGTGAACCTTGAATGTGTTCAGTTTCGTCAAATAAAGGAGATCTATATGATGATACCTGGTCTTCTATTTCGATGGGTACTACAAAATCGGGGTTTGGAATGGGCTAAAATCAGTCAGAAATGATGAGTTTGGCTCAGCAATCTGACCTTGAATGAACTGTGGACCAGTGTCTCATCGAGGTCTAAAACCAATGTCTTTCGACCAACGACTCTCGCCGGTTGAGGACCGAGAAGGCTCTCATTTGGGACGGGCGAGAATGACGGATCTTCCTGGGATGTATTCAATACAAATTACTAGAGCCAACGGAACTCTTCTCTATACTTACCACATTGACAGGGATCTTTGTAGGACCGGTGGACTCTTCTCTTAGTACCTTTCGCTTTGGGGTGAAACAGCAACAGATAGAACTCAGAAATCCCTTCTTCTCCCTTGTGCGGTAATCCGCTGTGTTGTTGAGTGATGAAAAAATGTGTTTGGTATCATTTTCCATGAGCTATATCATTCAAAAGAAAGGTTTGTCAAAACTAACCCTCGGTGTTCTGGTCTGTATTCATGAGAGCCACAGTAGGCTTGCCATCTCGCGATACTTGGGCTGTTATAGAATTCGGTACATCCATTTTTGAGACTATGTGATGAGTTCGATTTCTTCTATATAAATAAGAGTGTAGAGGGAGGCGTGTCGACCTCGTCCTTCTACTGCTGACCGTTCCCTGTCGGTGAAAAAAAATGAGGACAACATGGGCTGGAGATTTTCAACTTGAAAGGATATCTCAGCGAAATCTTGATCACACCCGACGTCTTCCCTCATTATGACAGAGAACCCAGATATACAGAGGGAGATTGGATCGATCGAAGATTTGAAAGAGGATGACGAGATAAAGTCACCTGCGAAGAGAAAGAAATGTGAGGAGGAGAGAGAGGCAGCTGAGAACGGGACGAGCGAGGCGATGGACGTCAAAAATCGCAACAAACGGTTGAACGGGATCTATAACCTGATCAAACAGAGCTCTGATCTCTTCTATGGGGTTGACAAAGACATCGATGACGTCTCCACGGGAACACAAGGGGATCGAAAGGCCAGATCAGAAGAGTATGAGTCAGCTGTGCCTGAGTCTGTTTCTGCTGGCTACGGAGAGATCTTGAAAGGCAGCTTCAGTAAGATTATATCCACTTTAAAAGGTGAATCTTTGTACACTGAATACATAATTTTTGAGGCAGTAGAACGTTTCGCTGATTGTTTATGAAACGATGCATATTCAGACATGTAGATGTTCAACTAGAGATGAATCAAGAATCCGTTTTTCTGGACATTGGCAGTGGTTATGGAAAATGTGTCATACACGCATGTGTCGAGTGCCAAGTTAAGAGGAGCATCGGGATAGAATTCGTAAAGACGAGACACGAGAAAGCCACTTGGAACGCCGGGCAGGTGGATTTTGCATCAGTTTTGTCTCGGCGTTTGCATCAATTCTTTGTCTTTGTCGTTCATCTCTACAATGGTCACAATTTGTTCTGCGGCGCGAAAAGTAAGATTCAAATTTTAAATGGAGAAGGTTCTTCTTCAATATGGCGGGACGGACTTGGAAGGAATAGAATTATTGCATGGAGATGCAACAGATGATGTGTTTAGAGAACAAATGAAGGCCGCGACCCACATCTATTGCTATGACTACATCTTCAACAATAAGACGTTTGAGGTTTGTGACAATCTACAACTTTTTGATTTCGGTTTATTTATTTATTATTATTTTTTGAGACAATATACCTAATATTGAAATGCCCAGGTCTTAGTTCCAAAAATAGAAGCAGCAACCTCTTGTCGAGCTCTCGTGTGTTTCTCTTCTCCGAGCAAACTCCGAGATTTTGGTCTGAAAACCTTCGACTTGGTCAGGTAATTTTTCAACATAATCTTTTATTGTGATTTTTACACTGAAATATATTTTTACTCTTTCTTGCCGTGCAGATGCTGTAGTCCAGGGCAATTCTATAAATTGTGTTTAATTTTGTTTGTCATCACTAATTATTGACTGTTGCAGCAAAGTTTCGGTCACAACTACTGGAAGACAAAAGTTTACTGTGTATATCTACAAAAAGGAAACGGAACAATCAAATGGGACTGAGCAATCAAACGAGACGGCACAAAGAATGCAGCCGGCTCATTCCAGTGAAATGCCACCACGCAGCAAGTTTAGCAAATATCACGAAAGATCAAGATTGAAGAGGATGACATCAGACGACTCACTTGTACAACAATAATGTCGACATTGTACATGTCGACACCCACCTCTGTCTACAACTCATACGTCCAGAAGAGAAATCATCGGGCACTTTAAGCTTCGCAGAAATAAGAGATCGAACTTTTTTGAAAATTTTCTTTTTTTATTTCGATAATTTCATGTTTTTTCGAAAAATCCGAAAAATTGAATTTTATTTCATGTCTGGAAATCTTGTCCCTTCATATCTAAAGCTGTACAATTTGTATGTCTCCTCTCTCTGTTTCGTCTTGTAATTTCCGAGCATGTGAGGCGGAACGGGGTGGATTCCGACCGTGATTCCGACTTTTTCGACTTTTTCTATAAAGAGTCCGACACCCTGCGGATCCGGTCAGAAAATTCTTCGGAGGAAAAAATCTAAAGGACCAAAAATCGAGATATCACATCGCGGTCATCAGATAAGACTTCGTAGAAGATTCCGTCAGGCTTCATGTACTTTTGTATCACTTTGATGAGTGAGTCCACACTGAGGTCTGAATACGTCAACTCTGACCCGATCAGAAAGTCCGCAGCCTCTAATGGCTCCCCATGCTGTGCTTGTCATTTCGTGTCGATGCGACATCATAACGGTCACAATGACATGTACATAAAGGGGACTTACGGTGGGGTCGGTCTCGATCTCGTCCCAGTTGAGGTATAGAACTCTGGTAGGGTTCAATTTTTTGGGCTTCTCTTCGTCCTCTTCTTCATCGTCTTCATCCATGGAACCGTCATTCATGGCAACATTGTAACGGAGATTCTCCAGCACCTGAAAAATTCAAAATTTGAATTTTGAATCTATGTTCATTTAGCAGTTTTGTGTAGTTTCACATGATGAAATCGAAGATATGTTGAAAAATAAAACAGATATTGTGAAGAAGATGAGACATACAGGATCTAAATAGTCGGTCATGACGGTCTCCTTGGCATATGTCGCAGCCATTATTCCTGGAAGTCCACAGCCGCTGCCGAGCTCTGATCTTTCGTCAACACGGTTCGAATAGCAGGATTTACTGTTAAATCTCACCGATCACTGTATTTCCCTCGAAGATGGCGCGGTTCTCATATATCCATCTGTTGATGTGAGATTTTTACACGATTTTGGTGTCCGAACCTCGTCATGATCACGGCTGCGTCCCACACAGCACAACCAAGACCTCCTTCCATAATGGAAACCTCTCTGATGTTTCTGAGATGAATCAGATGATCAGATTAGAGACAGTTTGATCTGCTCACATCTCCTTCTCGTGTTCTTTCTCTCTCTTATCATACTTTCCAAATCCCCAAGTTTTTCGTCTGTATTTTCCTTTTCCGAAGGCATGTTCACTCCAGTTGATGGCAGTATCACCTACTTTCTCTCTATTCGCCAACATGTCTGCTGTGTGTGGAAGATGATGATCTTTCGTTCCCAAAAAATTCCAGTTTCAACACAATGAAATACGTCAAAAACACGGTTCGGCTTTTAAAATCTAATTTCAATTTTGGCGCCAAATCCCACATCTTGCATGCGTCAGCAGAGAAGACACTCAAGATTCGATGTTTATATAGAGGCAGGAGCCCTTCCATCCTCCTTTACATCAGGAGGATTTACATTGTCTCTGGTATAGTAGCTAAATGCGAGCTGATCTCTAGATGTGGCAGCATTCGGTCAAGGTTTTTGTGAAAGTATTGACCCAAGTCTGAACTGGGCACTATTGTGATCCTCAATGCATTCTTTTCTCTTCTCAAGAATTTGAGAGCAGCCTCTCTTCCTCGGGTGTTCTTCTTCATATCTAAAGATATTGGTTTAGACATTGTCTCAGGCACTGTTCTGTTGGTGTGGGTTGCAGTCTTCATGATCGTTGTGGAGTCGGTTAATGTTTCATATCGGTTTAAATTTTGGTTGCGGGGAAATCTCGTCAATTGGAGGCAAATCACAATTTTCTGTCAGTTTCACACTTCGTAGTATGGCATTTGTATCCATAAGGTGACTTTGTTCAGCGTTTTCCAACGTTTGGAGGGCATCCTCTCGTCAATGTCAAACTTTTCTTCAGCAAACGGCAGGACAACCGCAAAACCTCAGGGAGCAACTCTCAAAAACTCCGAAATTTGACACACCGGAGCTAAGCAACGGTCATACCGGAGTTATTTTGAACCGGAGTTGTACAATTTGACTTTGTAAAGTCCGAGAACAACTCCGGTTTCTCCGTGATCACGCCAAATTTAGGCGGGAAATGGTCAGTTCTCATTCCATGGAGGGGTGAAGAATTTACCAGGAATGGTGGCAAATTGACATTTTTGACGAGCCGTGAAGAATTTTCTTGAATTAATCAATCGACATGAAAAAACGATTTGCCATGGCCAGTATAATGGGATATAATCCCGCTATATAATAGGTCGAGTTTAAAAATCAATAGCTGCAAAATGAAATGCTGAAGTGACAAAAATGTTTTAAAAATATAAAATAGATTTTCGATATTCATATTAAAGTAACCCCAAAAAACATCAATGTGAAAAGATACTCAATAATTAATGATCATTACCGCAAACTGAGGAAACCTGAACAAAAGTATCAGTGTGGGTGAAAAGTTCTTTCCATATTATAGATAAATCTCTTCCACAATGAATCGTAGCACATATAAGTAATTCTTTTTCAATCGAGACATTGTCGGACTTCGCCCAGTTGGACTCGTGCTGCGGTTTAATCTAAAGATGGATGTAATGCTTTCGTTCTTACGTATAAAAATTGAAAACTGGCTGACACATCGAGGTCCTCCTGAAAATGACATCAACACTGAAGAATGTCTTTATAATGGGTCCTCCTGGGGCAGGAAAGACAACCGTATCCCGACAGGTTGCCGAGCAGCTTAACATGAAAGTTTTGGACGTCGACGATGATCTTTTAGAGAAGGTGACCGTCCATCGTTTTAACATAGATCAAAACTGCCTTCTTTAAATATATGGACATGAAGAATGTCTTTTCATGTGAACTGAGCCATTCCCGGCATCAATGACGGAAACGGATTTCTATATCACATCCATTTCCACAGAATGCAGTTGGGCGAAACATGAAGTCTCATTTTTGAAGGTGTGGGGATGTAAAGTGAGTGACAAATTGTCTCAATTAGGCGAAGAAGGATTTCTCGATGCAGAAGGTCAGGCTTTAGAAACACTTCAGGTCAGTCCTAATCATGATGAATGTACTGAAGACTCCATACTTTGGGTTTGTGTATTGAATTGGCCGAGTCATCATTAGGCAAAGCCTCTAAAGAGGCTGTGCTTCGCTGCTGTAAAGAGGCTGCGCTCCGCTGCAGTTCACGTAGATCAAATTATTCCAGCTCCATACATTGCCGCGCTCCATCCACTTTTGAATTTCAAATCGTTGGACAAATGTGACTGAACAATTCTAGGCGGAAGACACCGTCGTCGCATTGACGGGTTCCAACCCACTAAGAGAAGCAGCCATGCAGCATATTAAGAAGTTGGGTGTCATCGTCTATTTAGACATCTGCGAAGAAGACATCCTCGAGCGATTGGAGAGAATGAAGGTAAGTGTCCTTTTTTTGGCGCCAAAATCGGCATTCAAAATTTGAATACGTGTTTTACCCTCAGGACCTCTTTTTTGGCGGGAAAGTAATTTTTAAGATATCTCAGGTCGACAGAATTGTGGGAAGTGCAAACAGGCCTATGTCTCAAGTATTAGCATATAGAAGATCTTTTTATGAGAAGCACTACGACATTCGCGTTCTCTTACCGCGAAATGCCACGGTAGAAACCGTGGTCAAGAGAACTTTGGAGCAAATCAACAAACACCGTCAGGTCAGTGATTTCCTGCGTCTACAACTATGACGTCGATATGAAATTTCCTGGAAATTCCACTTAAAATTCACAGGTAGCCTTGGACCTGCCAACATTTGTGAGTACTAGATCCGATTCTGCTATCGACGGTTTGACCTTTGGCGAGGCCGTCCTCCAGGGCCTCTCTCCGGGTATATTATTTTTCCGAGCGGGAAAAAATCTGACTGATTGTAGACGGAGGATTATTCTTGCCCAAAATAACTCCCGAGTTTGAGCAGTGGGAGTGGGAGAGATTTGAACAAATCTTGAAAAGCAAGGATGACGGCTCCAAGTGAATTTCCAGATTTTCACTGAATTTTCATTATTTTTGGTGAAATTTCGCTGAAATTTCGCAGGTTTCAAGTCGTGGCTTTACGCCTCTTGGAGCGCTGGGCCCCAGAAATCCCTGTGCAAATTGCCAGAAAATTCATCGCAAATGCTTACGCGTTCCCGGAACGTTTCGACCACCCCGACGTCTGTCCAGTTGTAGATGTCGGAGAAAATCAATTTATGATGGAATTATTCCACGGTCCCACCGCAAGGTCATCTACAACTCGCGATTTTACACAAGATTTCCACAAGACAAGATGATGACGTGTACAGTTTTAAGGACTTTGCATTGCAACTCTTCCCACAGATATTCTACCACTACGCAAAGATATTGAGACCTAAAACACAATTTGCTATACTCGTATCCACAAGTGGTGACACTGGAAGGTAATTCTGTCACTACATCGTTGTAGAGCCCCCAAAAGGAGAATATTTATTTCAATATTTCGCCGTTATTCAAATTCCAACAAAAAGATTTGTCGTGAGCCGAAAAGAAGTTAAATGGGCACAAATATTCGTACCGGGTCAAGAAATTTCTCCGAAATATCTGAGAATTTCAGTGCCACTGTACACGGATTTTGCAATCAGACTGACATACCTGTCATGTGCTTGTACCCGGAGGAAGGTGTCAGCCCCGTACAGAAATTCCAGATGGTGAGTTGTAGATGTCATTGTAGACGTATTTTGATTCTTAACAGGTCACTTCTCCATCACCTAATCTCAGTGTGATCGGTAATTTTAAAAATTACTTTTTTTTTGATAATTTGAATTTTTTGTACAATAATTAATTTTTTATATTTATGATATCACAGATAATTCATCATGATATCACTGATTAAAATAGGTGTCCGTTCTGATTTTGATTTCTGCCAGACGAGCATCAAATCTATTTTTAACGACACCGAGTTTACTTCCAAATTGTCGACAATGGATGTACAATTATCCGCGGCTAATTCCATCAATTGGGGAAGACTTTTGCCTCAAGTTCTGTTCCACAGGTGGGAATCTACAACGACTTTTTTCATTTATTTTTTAAGGTTGAAACCTCTCAAATTCTTTTCAATCTACAATACTGACGTCATCCTAGTTGGGGGTACCTCACGCTTGTCGACAAGGGTCACATCAAGATGGGCGAACTTGTCGACATTTGTGTCCCGACCGGAAATTTCGGGAATATTTTATCCGCATTGTACGCGAAGAACAGTGGACTGCCTATACGTAAATTGATCTGCGCCGCAAACGAAAATGACGTCCTCACCGAGTTCTTGAGAACAGGTCAGAAATTTAGACGAACTTTCTGCAAAAATGAACGTGTACAACGACCCAAAACATGCGCGAATTCATTTTGATCGTCTACAACGACGTAAATCGTAAAGAACGCGGCAGAGCATCTCTATAATGAAGACAAACCTCACCTTGAATATTTGTGTTTTCAAATTAATAAAAATTAGAGCGTCATTTGAACCACAGCAGGTACATACGATATCCGGACACGTAACTTGAAGAAGACTGCCTCCCCCTCTATAGATATCTTAAAATCCAGCAACTTGGAGCGACTTTTGTTCATCCTATCTCCCTTCGAAAATAGGGCCGCCAAGATTCGAAAATATTACGAACAATTAGACAGAGAAAAGTGAGTTGTAGACGGAGTTGTAGATGGGGAGAATTCATGGAGATTTCCAGATTTTTCACGGTGGATGAGGAGTTGAAGAATGTCATCGACCAGATCTTTTGGGCTGGCAGTTGTAGCGACAGTCAAACAAAAGAGACCATCACTCAGATCTACAACGAACGTAAAGTGAGTTTTCCACGAAATTTCCCTATTTTCTGATTTTCAAATGCAAAATTGAAGGAGTTGTAGATCGTGCTTGACCCCCACACCGCCGTTGCCATGCATGTGGCCCAGGAATTTCGCAGAAATTTCCCTGAAGATTCAAACGTAAAGATGATTCTTTGCTCCACCGCCCACTACGCGAAATTTCCCGCACCAGTCCTAGAGTCAGTCGGAGTCGTTCCGCAGAACGGAGTTCCCGCCCAAATTTCTCAGCTCCAAGAGTTACGGCCGCACCCAGAGATGCACGGTGGAGTTTTGGAGGCCGTAAGTAGCCCCATTCTACACAATAAGGTATATTATTTTGCTATTTCTCTCAAAAAATGACAAAGATTAGGTCTGTGGAGAGAAGATCGAGGACATCAAAAGCGAAGTAGAGAAATTCCTTCGCTCAAAGTACGAAAAGAAATGAAATTCAATAAAAGAATTGTTCACAAAAAGTCTCTTTATGATGGTTTAGGAGTCTGTTGTGCTCTGATGACGGTCTCGCATCTTGCTGAAGAATCACTTTGTTTCGCACCAAAAGGCATGACTTATTGAAGGTGAGGGGAGGCAAAAGGAGCGGTTGCGCCGTCGGTGCTATTTGTAGGAATTTCTGTATTTTTCGATTTTTTTGAGTATTTCGGGATTTTTTGAGTTCGAAGGAACCGTTCGGCTTTGCGCTCCGTTAGTTCAGCGAATGGCAAGAGACGAGACAAAATTTAGGGTCTAACGATTACCATTATGGGTCTGTCATCTTGAGCTTCATTTGAAAGACCAGAAATATGTGAAAATCAAAGTGGAATGGTCTATTATTGACAGGTTACTTGGAGGAGCCGTCTTCAGATGGGTCTCTTCTCACAAGCTTAACAGGGATGTCTTCTGCCGGTCTCATAGTGACCGTCGACCACTGGTTCTGCAGCCCAATTTGGACTCTTTCCTTTGTCCAACCATCCCCGATGTATACATCAAACTTCTTCAGAACGGTACAAATGACCGCAGTTATTTCGATGAAGGCGAATTTTTTGCCCATGCAGGCGCGAGGTCCATCACCAAAAGTGAGGAAGGCCCCTTTGGGAGTGACTTTGAAGGCAGGATCACGTGCATCGTGTCTAGACACTTCAGAAGATATACACTGGAGGATCTCCCACCTCGATGGTCTGAAAGTGGTGACGTCATCACC
>MZNV01002743.1:0-112786 GCA_002081555.1 Protostelium mycophagum | reverse complement strand
AAGAAGATTGTCCACAATTTGCAAAATTGGGCTGGATCAAGTTGACTTCTTTAAATTACACACCAATTTTGAGTCAATAACTTGTTTTAGAACTTGGCTGACATGCTTGCCGTGATCAGCTTTGTTATTACTATATATTAGAAAATCATCTAAATAGATGAGTACAAACTTGTCCAGCAGGTCATTAAAACACATATTGATGTAAGTCTAAAAATTACTTGGTGTATTTATCAGTAATCAAACGTCCAGATACAGTCAAGCATCTTGTGGATGAGCAGTAGTGGATAGACATTTTTGACAGTTAAGGCATTCAAACACTGATAGTCAACA
This sequence comes from Protostelium mycophagum, assembly GCA_002081555.1. Classification (NCBI taxonomy): domain Eukaryota; phylum Evosea; class Variosea; order Protosteliida; family Protosteliaceae; genus Protostelium; species Protostelium mycophagum. Next base: position 112,456 of record MZNV01002743.1, on the reverse strand, counting down.
TATAGTCTGAGCAAACCATCCTTCTTCCTTGCAAAGAGTAGAATTTGATGGACAAATCAAGCCCTTCAAAAGCATATCATCAATGTACTTTTGAAGTATTTCTAATTTGTTCTTGGACATTTGATACAATAGGCCAAGACCAGGAAGTTTTTTATCCACCAAACTATCCTTCTTCCTTGCAAAGAGTACTGATGCTCTCACAGGAGAATTTGATGGGCAAATCAGGCCCTTTAAAAGCATATCATCAATATACTTTTAAAGTATTTCCAATTTGTTCTTGGACATTTGATATAATGGACCGAGACTGGCAAGTTTTTTCTCCACCACCTTGTGAAGAGTACTGATGCTCCCACAGGAGAATTTGATGGATAAATCAGGCCCTTTGAAAGCATATCATTATCAATATATTTTTGGAGTATTTCTAATTTGTTCTTGGACATTTGATATAATGGACTGGAGAAATCAGGCACTTCAAAAGCATATCATCAATGTACTTTTGTATTTTCAACTTGTTCTTGGACATTTGATATAATGGACCAAGACCAGGAAGTTTTTTCTCCACCAGTGTACCTTTGCAAACTTTAATAAATAAACAACAATGTTGATTAAAACGTTGAAAGAACTTGCAAATAAATTATATCAATTTATTTGTACTTTTATGTCATTGATGCCTGACACATCCTGGAATGTGCATGAAGATATTGTTGACTTCTTTGTGGCAGAGACCACACCAATCTTTGGAAATAAAGTGCCCTTCTCTATTTGTGTCATCATTCATGTTGTTGTCCTCAAATGGCAAGTTTGACGAATTATTCTTATCAATTCAAGGAATTGGTCTTAACAACGATTTATTTGCCTTTATTATCGCTGTTGGAATAATTCCTTGAAGCCGTCATTATTCCTCGAATTTTACCGATTAGGTTCCGGTGACTTGGAGACAAATCTCCAGCCGTAAAGCGGCAGCACTTACGTATGATTATAAAAAGTGAAGTGATGTGAGTTTCGAAATCATGTCGGCAGCCGCTTTCAGAGGATTGCAGTATGGACTGCCAATGAGAACACAATTAACAGTATCTCCCTTGTTGAATTCAGCTTCAATCAGATCATACGCTGCCCCAGCCAAAGGAGCTAAGGGTGCTGGTGCTAAGACCAAGAAAGTCAAAGAACGTGGGTTGATTTTCTGACCTGTTTGAATTGAACATGATTGGATCGCAGCCAGAAAGATATATGATTTCTACACTATGAAGGTAGGAGAAAAACCCGTTCGCCCGACCAGAGAGGAATTACCACAATGGTGAATGTTTGTATCAATGTTTTCCTCCATAGTGACACAACTAAGGTTCCACACTATGTGTGATGAGTTTGCTGCTGGAGGACCGGTAAGATCTCCATTTCTGTTCTTGTCTAACTTTTCTAACTGACAGTAGCCAAAAGAGCTCACACCTATGGACGGTAAAATATACCTCAGAAAGCCCAGAAAGATGCAAATCAAAGAGAATAACAGAAAGAGAGCCATCGGAGGTGTTTAATGAAGCCCCACTAATGTTCATTTTATTGACAACAATCAATTTTACAAAAAACAACAAAACAAGCCTGGATTTGTACTTATAGATTGAGAGACTCTATCTCTTGCGCCAGGATCCAAGGAAAATTTTAGACTTGGTGAACGGTGTCCCATTGTGTATGATCTTGATTTTGCATTGTCTATTGAAGCTTTATTTTGCAGGGAAATCTGTGAGCATATGATACTGAGTCTTCAGGAGGGTTGAATGTGATCAGTCTTTTGTGATCAAACTCAGGCTTGGCTTCTTTAGTGTTTTCCTCACTTTCAAGATTGTCGTCTAATTAACTATCTCTTCGTACATCATGATGGCCTTGTGAGTGGGGTACCAAAAACTCGGTCTACAATGAGGTAGACGAAACAAAATCTGTTTTCCGCATTTCTCGTCAAAATGATGTTGGCAAGGCAATTGTCCATCACACAATGTTCTTTGCTTTCAAAGCCTCTATATCGGTACTCATCATTCTTGTGTTTTGTCCCTCACAACGATAGTTTGACACCACTCCAATCACTGAGTGGATCCCAACGATGTTTTCACATATCGAAACCTCTATACCGAAAGAGGCAGATGACAGAGAAGAAAATGATGGAAAAGGCAGAGGAGTTTGAAAATAGCCGGCATAGTGAGTTGATCTGATCATCCTCCTTGTTGTTGGCCTTTTGAGTTGTTGCTCATGACAATTTACCGCCCACAACTGAGTGTCATACAGCTATTGATCAGTACTGGGATGAACAGGAAAAGAGATACAAGATGTCATATCTCTCTTTAGAAGGTACGCGTACCATCAATTCCATGTTGTCAAAACATTCTGATGTGCTCAGGTGTTGAGGATGAATTAATGGGTAAATTTCCAGAGACGAATCGTGATAGAATCCAAAAAAGAAAGGTGAACAGAAAGTACATCTTTGCAGGAAATATACATCCTCCATATTTTTGTTGCAAAGCCACAAATATCTTATTCAATGATCAGGTGGAGAGTCTCAAAAAAATACATGAAAAGTCTGCAGCTCGCAAGCACCTCCTGAAAGAGAAATATGACAAGAAACATTCTATTAGAATACTCAGACTACAAGCAGAGTACGAGCGACAAGTTTCGGTGAGTCGTCATCATCATCATCCATTTGTATCTGAATAATTTTTATTCAAAGAAAAGAACTCCGATGAGCTCATGCGAATATCGCGCTAACAACTGTGATCGTCTTTTAAGAAGGTCGAAATCAAAATTATTCATTATTTAATAAATCACCATAACCTAAATTACGTCCATCTACAACGCTGAGGTCATCAGAGTATTCTGTCTAGTATTCCAGATACCCCAAAGGGTAATCAGTTGAGAGATATGCACGTGGACATCGGCCTCACGGAGGTGTCCAGGGATGTCACCATGGTGACAGCTTGGTATTCTACAATGGACCCCGACAACACAGAAGCCGCAGGAAAGGTATTCACCCTCTTTTTGAATTAAAGCAACACAATGTGGTGAACAGAAATTGTGTTTTCAATGATCTACACCAGTGTAGATCTAGAAATAAAACCTAAACTTTTTAGCTGCTGAACAGTCCTACAATCAACTCCATCTTGCGCAGGAACTTGACATCCAAAATGTCCACTATAAAGAGGGCACCAAGGTTAAGGTTTAAACCTTTGGTGGACAATGAACTCGCCAAAGAACAAGAGATCGCGATGCTGCTGAGACAATACGGTCCTGACTATTTCTCGGTACGTCTTTAGAGTTGTATCTTTACATCGGTTTGGATAATTATATATACATACTATATTTGCCTATGTCTGAAATCCTTCAGAATCCAGACCTGGTGAAAAATCTGCTGTCTAAGAATAGAAAGGGAGAAGAGGATGAGATCCAGACAGATGATTATGATGATGATGAGCTCATCACAGGCAAAATGAAAAAGAAATTGGATAACCTGAGCAAAACAAATCCGTTCGCTGATCTCGGTCTGGAATCCAACGTAAACCCCAGAAATTTCGAGGAAAAGGTGCAGAGGCACGAAGTTTTCCAAGAAATTCCACCGGAAATTCCTCGGGAAGTGAAACAAAAGGTGACCAAAGAAAAAGAGGTGAGTATCTCTCATCTACAACAGTGTAGATATCATATGACACGTGTGATGACGTCATCAGGAACCTCTCAAGAGCACGAAGAAGTTAAGACACCGCGGCAGGACTTTGACGGACGACGCGCTGAATGCATTCGAAGCGTTCCATAAGATGTCGCAGGATCCAACCAAAATAAGAAAGGACCAAGACGAACACGAGAAGAGGATACAATTCATGCGTGAAATCCAAGAGATGCGCAGGCAGATCAGATTCCAAAAGGTACGCTCATCCATAGAGATTGGAATCGTAATGTGCCGTTGTCGTGCCTTTGCAAAGAAGAGCAGAATTCTGCTCACCAGCAATATAAATAATTAAAATCGAAATAAAAACGAGCAAAAAAACTTTGAAAAACAAGAGTATTGAGTTTTGCAGCCAACAGAACTTGCACCAGAAGATAGTAGGAGTGAGAAGACAAGGCTCAGAGCTATGACCGCTGAGGAGAAAGCACAGGAGAAGGTCAGTTTTTTATATCGTGTAGATCTGAGGATACATTGCTGATCTGATGTCAGATGCAAAAGCTGATCGAGAGGAAGAGACAGATCATCAAGGAAGCGGGTGTTGCACCATTATACAGACAAACCAAGAAGTAATAAAGTTCTCCTTAAGTCAGAGAGCAGTGACACCATAATTTCGCAAGATGTGTCCTGTACAAGACTGCAAAAAGGCGGGAGTTTTGACACCTGGTTACGGAGTTGTACAGCCAATTGTACCTACCATTTAAATTCCGAAGAAATCCAAGTGAATTTTAAACAGACATTCGCCCACAAAAGGCGAGTGTATGCATGCCATGGACGACCGCACTGCTTTTGGTGGCGAATTCACCAATACTTCGCTAAAGGAAGGGAATTCGTGCATGTGCATTCATTTTTTGGCGGGTTGTGCAGTGCCTTGAGTCCGTTCATCCTTCTCTATCTCCAACTGAGAGCAAGTTCATCACCTTTCCGGTGCTGTTTGTAACAAAGATCTTTTAGGTGACGATCCGGCAAATTTTGTATGAGGAAAATTATTTTGGGAGAATTAATCCTCATTGTTCCGAAGATGGAACCAGCGACACTAGCTTACAGCCGCCTGAAGCGGCGTCGTTTTGACGAATGTATTCAGACATGCACTGAGATTTTGCAGAAGAATCCACTCGATCAGGTAATGAGATCCTCTTCAGCTTTGTTTGCAACATGTAACAGCTTGCAGGCAGTTTGGCACATCAAATGTTCGGCCATAACAGAAGTCGCTTATACAGATGACACAGAGCTGGAGGAGGAGGGTATTGCGGAGATCCTCTTAGACGACAACGCGATCGCCACCATGCCGCGACCCGGCACTTCTTTAAATCGACCTCTTTCCTCAGCAAATAGTGGAAGAGCCCCTTCAAGATCTGGAACTGCAAATCGTCCATTGACGCAGAGTGGACGTCCGATTTCTGGTTATGCCAGGTGATTTCGTTCGCGAAATCGTTCGATATCGTATTGACGGTCCACTCATAGGCCAGGAACATCAAGACCGATTTCTTCATCAACAGAAGCTAACCGCTTAGCCACAGCAATGGGCACCAGGCTGAACACGGCCAGACCAGTCACCTCTTCTGGCAGATTTGTTAGATTAGGAACGGCCTCTCTCATGACAGGAAATGGTGCTGAATTTATTGAGGTGCCAAGACTCAACTTGAAGAGATACGCGTCTAAACCTGCTTTGGCTAAGGTCCATTTTATTTTAAAAACATTTAGATGAGAATTATTAACAAAAACAGATTTTGTCTATTTATCTATTGACGTTTGGGCATCACATGAGAGCATTAGAGTTGTGCACAGCGGCGCTGGGAGAAACGGAGCATAAAGATTGGTTTTGGAAATCTCAGACAGGAAAATCTTATTACCGACTTGGACTCTACCGTGACGCAGAGAGGTAATCTAAATTTCAAAACGGTCGTTTTCCCGCCGAAAAAATCACGGAAATTCTAAATATCCGAAGATTTTTCGTGTCATCTTTGAAAGATCAAGAGATGGTGAGCACTTATATTTGGTTATCCAAAGTCCATCAGCGTCTAGACAAGCCCTCCTCTGCTCTAGACATCCTCATGAAGGCCTGTGAGACTTTTCCAAACGAAGTCACACTGACTATCGGTGTGGCTAGAATCCACGATGCGCTGGGTCATTCTGAAAAGGCGGTGGATGGCTTCAAGGCTGCTCTTAACCTAGATAGGTAGGTCAAATTCAGTGTAATTCATCGATTCTTTGCATTTGTAGGGAACAGTAATTGTGAGTTGTAAAGATATAACGTCAGTTTGTGAACTCCAGTGTCGACGCAAAATTGTTTCTCTGATGATTCTGGTGGTCTACAATACATTCTAGTCCGAAATGTTTTGATGGAATGCACTGCTTTGTATGTTGCGAGTATACGGACAAGAAAAAAGCGAGGCTTTTGTAACTGAAGATGCCAGTTACAACGTGGAGGCCATCGCGTCACTCGCGAGTGAATTCTTTTACACAGACCAGCCCGAGATGGCTTTGAGATATTACAGAAGGCTATTACAGGTTTTTATTCATTTTTGATGACATAATTGCATTTAAAATCAAAACCCTTTTGATCAGAAACAAAAAAAAACAACTCAGACCAAGAATCCCTCATATTTCTATGAGAGTTCTCACCGTTGTAGATGGGTATAAACAGTTCGGAATTGTGGAATAATTTAGGATTATGCTGTTTCCACGCCCAACAAGTGACTCACCAAACCCCGTCCCATCTGACATTTTCAGTATGACATGACGCTGAGCTGCTTCGAGAGGGCCCTGAACTTATCACAAGAAGACAATGTAGCAGATGTTTGGTACAACATCGGTCAGGTCGCACTTGGTATTGGTGATTTGGGTTTAGCTTACCAACATTTCCAAATCGCCGCCACTTTGAACTCGAAATATGGAGAGGCATACAATAACTTGGGAGTTTTAGAAGTCAGGTTTGTCGTGCGATTCACCGTGCTTCTTTTGACATTCATATAGAAAGGGGAACGCTGACCAGGCCCGTTCCAACTTTGAGTTATCGCAACAGAATGCGATTTATCTCTGCGAACCACTGTTCAATCAAGGTCAGAATCCCTCAATTATGTCATCGACTGAACCGCACAGCGCTATTGGCCTTTAGATTCGGACAGCTTGACGAGAGCTACCAATTGGTCAGAAAATGTCTACAAATCAATCCACACCATTTCGAGTGCAAAGAACTTCTCGCCAGCTTGGACTCTTATTTCGTCTCGTTGTAATATGTGAAATACATATTTCCATTCACAACAGCCACAGCATTCTATCCATCTCTAACAATGTTCCCATTTCCTTGGAGTTCAATTCCCAAAATCATACATTTACATTGAACTATTTGATCCTCCAATCAAAGCTACAAGTACTCGAAGACCGGCCTTGTCTCAACTTTATTCATAAAGGTCTAAATACACCGCAATAGTGCCGTTTTTATGCATGGATAGATGCCATGAAGCTGCTCAATACGAAAGCCCTATCTTCACGCTTCTTTCTGACCTCCTCCCTCCTCTTCTCCTCCATCTCCCTCTGTTCTAAAGAACCACCTGTCAGAAACGTCAGAAGGAGGTGGAGAATCAAGGTCGCACCAGCACTCTGCCGTATCGTGGAGCTGTAACCGAAGCTTTCTCCAGAGTGGCCCAAAAAGGACATGATCTTCTCGCGTTTGGAATGTCTCTGGTGAGGTAATCAGAAGATGATTGATGCATTGACGACTTTTGGAACCAAAAATGTTCGTTGTAGATTCCACAAATCCCCTGTTGTAGATCGCCACAATACATAGCAAGACCCATTCCGTTGTGTTGAACAAAATGATTTTCTTGCACCAGCAAATCTACATTTGACCTTTTCTACAACTGAGGGCGAATTGTAGATGCAATATTTAGATAAATGATCTCTTTGTGTGTCTTGGGTAATTAACGATGATTTAATCACCTGACCGTTGGTCTCTGTTTGATTAGAAGTGACAGTCTCCTGTGGCACTGTCACGTGGTCTTTCTGGGAATGGTGCTGGGAATTGCGAAGAGTTTCTGGAGAGTTGATTGAGATCCGAGTGTGATTTTCCCTACGAATTTCCGGTGTTTCTATCACTTTTAATTCACAAAAGGCTATAAAAAATTTATAATGAGTATAACATACCTGGCTTCGGGCTGTCATCGATCGGCATCAACACCGGATCCGCTTCTAGTTTTATACTCCACTTGAATCCTGATCAACTTGATCCCTCTTTTCCCAGAACTTTCTCCTAATTTTCCACGAAAACTCACCTCTTGAAGAATGTTCCGGTCTCTTCTCTTCAAACCCGAAGAAATTTCCCACTTCTTTTGGCTCCTTCGGCAGCTTCTCCACATCGTCCGACTTCTTAGCGGGTATGCCCAATCTTTCTCTCATACTGTTAAAGTTGATCCCGATCTTCGCTTTGGCCTTCTTATACTTCTCCATCCCTTTGAGTAATGCGTAGCTCTCGCCGAGCTGCATCAGGTTAATATCGGGTTGTTGTATGTGCAGCTCTGCTGCGGTTTCTTCGGGATGAAAAGTTCTTGTGATGACGTCATCACCTTGACTTTGTCGACGTCGACACCCTTTTCTCTGAATGATTCCAGTAACCTATCGAAATATTCAGTGGAGCATCTGTAGTGTCCTGACAGTGGTGATAGAGACACAAGTTCCCCCTCCTTGATCTGTAATAATCCTGCAGATGTCACCTGTCATCTGTCATTTTGACACTTTTGATGTTATATGTCACCCTTCCACCGCTGAGAAAGGAAGAGTGTTGAAATTTCCCGGATTCCTTTGGACCTACGTACATATTGAGCGATTCATCAGTGACGAATATCCATCTACAACCAGTCATTTCAATGAGATAAAATCGGTTGCAATCTCATGATGACGACTACAACGAGTCATTACGTATTGGGTAGTAGTGTTTTCTTCAGCAGTGTTTGCAATAAATTTGTCGGTCTGATGGGATTCCTTCCCTTCTTTCCATCTGCATAATGCTCCACCCTCCCCCCTGTCATCCCTAAATCTCCCAGAAATTTCGCCGAAAATTCGTTATCACGTGATATCTCACCGTTCTCAGTCATGATATCGTCGAACTGTCCCTCATGCTCTTCCTCCAGCTCGTCCTCTAAGAAATCGGGGTGTGTCTGTCCTTCTGAAGCGACCTCTTTCTTCTCAACAGTAGATTTATGTCGATCTCCGTCTTTGTGAACGTTCCATCTGTCATATATGTCAATTTTGACAGGATTGATGGGATGATCGGAGAGATTTCGGGGAAATTTCACTCACAGGTGGTTCTTGGGGTCAAAAGTGTGTACATTTCTTCCGTTCACGGCCCAAACAAATTTGCCGTCCTTTATCCGGACCAAATATTCCAGCCTCTCCTCTACTGACAGGTACTTTATCTACAACCAGTCAATTCAGATTTCTTCCTACTTTCAAGTCCGCGATACTTTTCCAGTCCAAATCATACGTCATGATGACGTCATCGCCACATCATCACATCATCATTCAAAATGATACCTTTTCAGAATCCAACTGCTCTCTCGGGCAGTCTTTCAGATTAACATCCTTTCCATCTCCTTTATCCAACCAATAGAAGAAATTTTGCTTGGTGTCGCTGTATACCCACTTCAAGTGGTAATACTTTAGATTAGAACCGTATCTGTGAAGCGGGTCGATGCATTCCAGCCAGTGTTGGGTCTCTAACGCCTTCTTCTCATCAGAATTTCTTTACAAATAAACATTTTCCACTTTAAAATTTCTTTTTTCCATTTTTTTACAAAAAGATCTTTCTACTTTAAAATTTCTTTTTTTTCCGTTTTTTCATTTTCTTCAAGTTTTTTCTGAAATTTCGAAATTTATTTTCATCACCTTCACTTCTTCTGCATCATCTGACTCTTCTGGCTGAAATTTATTCCTCCCTTGCAATCTCCCCACCAGAAACGCCGCTCTACGCCATCTCGCCAGAGGCTTTAATTTTCCATCCACTTCATCGGTTCGAGTCGTGTTGAATCGGACTCGGTCGATCAGATCTGGACTCGTTCAACTGATGACGTAGAACAAGTTCCTTTCGCTTTGTCATACAGCCTCGATATGATCAGATTGGGCGCTGTGCGCGATTTCAACACGTGGATGAGATCAGTGTCTAACTTGACAGCTGTTTCGCAGTTGAAAAAGGAATCATGTTCGGTAAGGTTTGATGAAATCGTTATATCACACACCATCCCACCGTGCGGAAGACGTCAGGACCCTCTCTCGGAGATCCTTTCGAAGGTTCATACTCTTTGTGAGATCTAGATCATCTTCGTCCTTTGGTTCGTCCATACCAGTCGCCATTTAATCGTGATCGTCTTAATTTTGGAAGGTGTGTCGGTTTTTTAGTTTTCTTCGGTTTTTGCCAAGTTGCACTTTTAAAAACTCACTTTTCTTGAGCATCTACAACGACACAGATCACATCGATGATCACGATTCACGATAATCTGATATCATAGAGGATGTTGAGAGCCAGGACACTGGTAAATCAGCACTTCAGTTGTTCAGTCTCGAGTTTCCAATCACAGATACACCTCTTCAGACGGAGCATCGTCAAAGCACAAGTAAAGCGCATTGCACCTGATGAGTGAGTTGTCATTTTTGACAACACTCTTATCTAACATCATTTTCAAGAATAGTCAAGAATTGGAATCCACCTTCAAAAACGCTCTTTATTGCAGAGACATCCAGTGAGCCCTCTTAATTCAGCGTTTCCATGTTCATTGATGATAGATTATGCCCGACATTTAGCTAAACATTTTGGGTTTGGGCCCTACCTCCGTCACTTGAATTACAAGGCTTCTCGAGAAGCAAGGTCTACAATGGATCCAGCAGCTGAGAAGGATCTGGTGAGTGATGATGTCGACTTTTCATCTTCTTTCTGAATGCACAGAGTTCGATTACTTGGATGCCACCAGTCACTACTGAACTTTCTTGGAAAGGTGATCATTTTCAAGTATTAGAGGTGCGTTTGTCATTCTCCATTCACTTTTTTTACCAATTTCAATCTAATGTTGTCATCATTCAACATCACCAAATGAAAATCAAATGCATAAATTTCAATAAAATACTCCACATCCAAATCCACACCATTTCTTCACATGACGATACTTTTTAACATCTCTAGTCTTCCAACATCAACAAAAAGGTGTCGTATAAGACTGCAGCAAACATCGTACAAGCTGTAGAGAAGGGGTATGACCTCGTATATGTGGGAAAGATATCCCCCGAGAGTGAAATACGATTTAGATCGTTTGTCTATATGGTCAGTTGGTTCTAAATAATGGAGATCGTGATTTCTCATTGATATCGCGGTAAGCAAACGTGTCATCACGGTTAAACCGTGTTCTAAACGTGGATATAAAATGTGAATTTGAGGGTCAAAAATAATGTGAAAATATTCCAACAATTAAATTATTTATTATTTTGTAACAATTGATTTCAATTGAATCTAAAAGAATCCAGACTTTTGAAAAGAAAATCATTAACCCAACATCCGAGTCATTAAAACCCAATGAAATTCCACTGAGAGAGTCACGTGACCTGTCAAAGGACACCCTGATGGGATGCTCCCTCGGACACCTTGACGAGTCCACTCTGTACTCTGACCGAGATGACCTATTTATAGATTGGAGGTCGACACAGCATCTATTTATAGATCACCTGTTGACAAGGATGATGTCAGAGCATCTGAGCAAAGTTTCACAGAATATTCTCGGAGTTTCGGCGAAGCGACCGGAGTTTTTTGGCGCTCTGGAAATGGCGATCGATTTTATTCGGGAGAAGACGAGGGTAGTGGTGAGTTTGTCCTTTTACAACGTTGTAGACGGTCCAATAATGTTTTTTGTTACTATTCACATGAGGAACAACTTCGTGTTGTAGTCAGAGACCCAAAAATAATTTTTAAATGTTTTAAAGATGACCAACAAGGTGCATTAAAATCTGCAGCTGTATTTTTTGGAGTTGTTACGAATATTTTTGGCGATTCTCTTGTCCCTTTGCCTGAATGAAATTCACCCTAATATTTATTTATATTTATTATTTAATCAAAATTAAATTCGTTCTGATTTGTGCAGGATAGCCTCTGTGTGCCCACAAAATGCGAAGATGCCTCATCAGGTGATTTCTACGAAGGATATCATTTCTTTCAATATACGAATTTTCCCTGAAATTTCACAGGCATCAATTGGACTTTTGACGCATCGAGGTCATCATTAGACCTTAACACCGTCTACAACATCCTAAAGAACGATCCCTCCCCCCACATAAAGATCGTCGACGTCGACATCAATCACACTGAAATACAACCGCCCAAATTTTTGGACCGCTCGAAGATGCTCGATTTGAGCAGTCAGCTTCTCAAAATGAAAGACAAATTTCAATACCAGCTTTTAGAACATTTACTGATGAGATATCTCATCGATGAAGGGTCAACAGAGAGAGTCGGTCTAAAAATAGAAAAGGCAATTAGGTGACGTCATTCATCGCGATATCATTTAGATAGTTATTGTCATGTAGTAAATACACTGTTGTAGGCGAGCAACTTTGACCGTAGAATCTGACACGTGTCAGGAGACTCTGTGAAAATGACTATTTCAGTCAATTCAAGGACAAGATAGATTTTTCAAAAATATATAGTGAAGACCACCCCCCTTATGTATTTTTTCTTACTCCACTAGCAGCAGACATACTGGTAAATGGAGGTGATATATATTATTTTTTCACCATAAGAAATCGTTTTGATGAAAGTTTACGATTTTTCTGAGATATGTAAGGGGGGTACAAGGGGCGTCAACTCACTTCAATACAAGGAATCTATTTCTTAGATATCTTGGCCAGATCTTATATCATGAGGTAGCTGTCTCGTTGTAGACCCTCAAATATCCAAGTTAATTCGAATTTTTATTGAATGAACGCAGTCTGATGCCACCACAAAAAAAAGCAAAGAAAACCTTCCGAGCGATTTACAAAAACGGACAAGTCGAAATACCTTTCTACGCGAGTCACGAATATAACGAGGACGCTGGCTTTTCAGCGATGTCTCTTTCTGGTAATTTTCCAACCCATTTTCACGGAAAAGTAGGCGAAATTTCGTGATCATTGAACGGTGTAGAGACACAAACGGTTGAGATAGAGGACGAAAGAGACGATTTCGTCAAGTCGCTTTCAAGAGATATGGAATTGATTCTGGAAAGTTCAAGGACTGTCGTACAGACGAGGCCTCTCCAGTATGATTATCTTCTTCTCGCATTGAAGATAGCCTTTCTTTGTCAAAATCTTTCACTTGATTTCAAGATTTCCTACCGTGATGAAATTTCGTTGAAATTTCGAGTCGAAGATATCAATATAGTCCATCATATTGAAATCTCGCAGAAAAGTCACCCGCAGTGACCTCGAGCAAAAACTTGTGTCACAAAATATTCCGAGAAAAATCGCGAGATCGTTGATTGACGAATACATCATACAGAGACTACTTAAAGAGAAGGATTCGAATCTATTTGTCCACCCGAACGGCGGAAAGTTATTGGAACTTCTCAAAGAAAAAGGCCAAAATTTTTTGAGCTTGGAATTCACTGAACAGATTGAAAAAACTATACGAGAAATTCTGGACGGAAAATACGAAGCATCAAGCTTCTTCAACAGAATCGTAGAAATCTCAAAGTTTTGGTCACAACACGACCAAATCGCGTCACGTGATGATTGGACCGAATTTTGTTGCCCTTGTAGAGGTGATTGTAGATGGCCGAGAACCTATTTTTGATCGTTGTAGTCTGTGGAGGGGTGCTGAAGGACACCAAACTGAAGGGTAAAGTTCTTTGCCTAAGCTGTCGTCGCCAATTCTCCTTACCTGCCTCATCTCTCCGGGCGGTAAGATTTTTTATCTTCACGAAATTAACAAAGAGTTAAGAACACCAAAATAAATCTTAAATAAATCTTCAAAATAAATCCAAACCATCGTTGCATGCTCATCACCGAATCTTACTTTAAGAAGCATGAGATGGAAGAGTTGATGGAGAGGGGGTTTCTGATAACAGGACAAGCCTTTGTCGGATTTTCAAGCAAAGTATACCACACATTTGACAAAGACATGAAGGGTGGAATCTCAAAGAGAAGGCTAAATGCTTGATAAAGAGTTGAAATTTTGGGGTCGCATTCGAATAGGCGTGCGAAAATCCTTTGAAGAGATTGAATCTGAGAAAAAAAGTCTTGATAGCGAGGTCTTATAGAGGATAAGTCATCAATTCGCCGCGATAAGATCACCTTGCCAGATGCTTCCAAAAACCCACCAATTACCCACGCAACGCTCGTTTACATCGAGCCGAGTAGTGCCCTCAACTACAGTCTGCTGACATCAGTCTCTCTCAAACAGAACGAAAGAATCGCAGCACTGCTGCAGCGGATTTTAATTTTGGTTTTATTCTTTTCGTCAAGCAATGAATGAGCTCATTGATAAAGAGTTTGAAATTGATTTTCGGTCTCGTTTTGTGCGGAGGAGTTGTCCATGACAACGAAAATGGTCTTTCTGGACGCAACTTGCGGTATTAAGATATCGCTGTCTTCCAGCGCATTGTATAGTGCGTGTATTAACGTAGATGATAATCACCTTACCGCGCTCTTGTTTTCGAAGCTAGAAAATCATTTTACAACATCACTCAAGATGCACTGCAGCCCTCTTCTCCTCTGCTTGGTTTCTGCCACCATTGTCTCTGCATGGTCCCTCAACGTTGTTAACAACGTTGCCCCTTGTGCTGGAGGAAATTATGCAACCATAAAGGTATTCCACACTGCCGGCCAGTTTGATCTACAACAAGGTAATACTGTCAGTGCTGGCAAACTTCTAAACGGTATGTAGGAGCCAGTATGAGTATAGACGGCGGCTTCATCGGCTTCCTAGGATTAGGAATTCAAGAGAATGGAATGTACTGCCGCACACATGGGTATGAGCCTGGCTGCATCAACCCCGACAATGCCGGAATGCAGCTCATCGTCAATAGCGGAAATTGTCAGAGCTACTCTCTTAGTGATCCTTTTTACTGCGGGAGATTCCCACCAAACGCGAAATCTATCGTGAACGTCGCCATGTCTGGAAATTGGCCTCACTGCGTTGCAACTCTAAACCGCAAGGCTGACGTTCACTGCGCTTCCGTCTGCTGAACGTGGATCCTGTGGCGCTGTATAAAGATGTACTTCTAATTTTAAATTGATGTTTCGCGCGGGAAAAAAATGTTTTTGGGAATTACCGAATTACAACGGGGCAGGTGGTTACGTCATCCTTCGTTTCATATCAGATCATCAATCAATCAACACAAACATGTCCGCAGAGAAGAAGGCAGCAGCAACAACACAACCAACTCCCGCTAAGGTCGAAGCTCCTTCCGTTTTGGAGGAAGATGACGAATTTGAGGAATTTGAAGATGGTAGGTGTCGTATTTCCTTCTCCAACAGTCTCATTTTACAACATCGATGACGTATGCACGCTTGGAATCTGAAATCTTTTTAGAGAAATGGACAAAAGATGAAGAAGATGAAGATGAGGCTCAGTGGGCAGATGATTGGGACGATGAGAAGGTAGATGACGACTTTTCCAAGCAGCTTAGGTGAGAATTGAATCATATCGATACATACCTGAGCAGTTTTTCATTAATTTCAGAGATGAATTGGAGCGCGATAAGGCCGCACAACCGATGCAAGTTTAAATAAAATAAATAGACGATTTCACATGTTTTATCAATCAAAATGTTTGTCTTCCTATGTTCATGTTCTTCTCCTATGTGTGTTCTTTATAGACGTCATTCTCCGTTGGAGCACCGTGACACGTCTGGCTGTACAAGTTTTTTAAACATGCATGACGCTCAGCACCTCAGCTATGTACAATTTTCGGTGATGAAGCGCTACGCCAAAATGGTTCTCTAAAGAATGCATGGTTGATCGAAGGGTTGCACACTCCCCATTCAGCTGATCCAAACTCTGGATCCTCTTTGCGATCTCATAGTCGCTGGGAGGGCAAGGGCTTCTATATGCGCGTGCTTGTGGTGTTGGCTTCACAGGTGTCCTCGGTATGGCTTTCAAGTGGATTTCTGGGATGTCTATAGAGGGGATAGTAACAGCTTGAGGAGCTGCCACAGGTAGAGGGTGCTTTCTGGGCCTGCCTCTACCCCTCTTTACAGGTGGGACAGGTATATCGGGGGAAATGGTCGTCGATGGGATCACGACCAATTCACTCATATCTCCCTCTAGAATTGGTATGTGGACGTTATCCGACTCAACCCTCTTCCTCTTGAGAGCATTAATTTCTTGATCTGAGATCTCTGGAACTATGATATCGGCTCTTTCGATCATCTCTACAATAGCGTCTCCTTGCGTTCGTTTATGTCTATACACGTGTGAGCACCTCTGATCTTCTTTTAGAAGCGGGCGGATGTGTGCCTGGAGACAAGAAGATGTCCGAATAGCTCTCTTTCACTGATTATCCCGAAATTTCCACTTGAATTTCTTCACACGTCAGTGCCCAACCCTCTGCGGAACGATGGAAGGTCTTGCCCATGACTCAGCACATGCACTGCAATCCCGCAGATAACACACTCTGAAGACATGGGTCGCCGCGAATAAAGAGGATAGATCCGAAGCTATCAACAAATGCGGTTTTATAGAGGTGTATTACGTTTCCGTGTGGTGTCAGACAGATATTTATAATGGTGTTTCATGATTGTTCGAAATGGGTCCTCTTCCAGCAGATCACCATGCCTTGGCTATCACAGGAGGCCAGTATGCTCTCATCATAGTTCCACGCGACATCATACACAAAACCTAAAGACATGAGATCTCATGCGGAATCACATCATTCTCTACCTGCATGACCTTGGAGCTGGTTGATGGGTGCCTTGCTCGATTCTACATCGTAGATGTAGATGATACCATCTTCACTGCCACTCACAATGCATGAGGCGGCCACACCCTCTTTATCTGAACAGAAGTGACTTCTGATCGGCTGCTCCCTTGCCACAACCGGGAATTGGCCACCAAGGCTCATTTGCACCAGCGCGCTCGGCTTTGAGCTGACTCTATAGAACAAATTATAAAAAGAAACGGACTCATCTGGCCGAAAACGAAGAGAAGATCCTCACTTGAATATCTTGGCTGTGCTGTCGCAACAGCTGACCAAAAGGGACGGATGCGACTTTTCTGAGGATGTGAACCATGCCTGTGATGATGTCACGAATGACTTGAGATATCTCGATGACCAGATGAGATATCACCTTGTATTCGAGAGATGTGATGGCACGGCTGGAGGCAGAGGCCAAGGTCTTTCCAATCAATAATAATTGGTTGTTTACATCAGTAAAAGAAAAGGTGTGTATGTACCCCTATAATAAGATTAGAATTGTGATTTTGAATTGTAGAAAAGATCTATTTTGCAAGATATAATTATATAAAATGGATTTTGTACATGTTTTTGCTGCTATTTTTATTTATTTAATAAGGTTGTGTCTCTGCGTAAACATATTTTTTAATACATTTCAATAACTAGCTTCTTCTGATCAAAGAAATTCTTCACGAGGGGATTTTCATTTGAATTCTGCAATTGTATTCCCACCTTTGAATCTCCAGCGAATAAATGTCTTCCGTCATCACTGAAGGTGAGAGCTTGTACAGCCAGAGTGAAGCCCAAATTTTTGGGCAGGGCCAAGGCAGATTTAGGCGGGGCGATGGAGACTTTTTGTACGACTTTTCCGGTGGATAAATTCACCAGATTAATTATTCCATTTCCGGTTCCGTACTGTATATGATTAATTGGTTGTAGATACAGTTGTAGATCCTCAAAAATATCTTTTATTTTCAAAAAAAATTGAATATTTTTTCGGCGAGAATGAAATTTTCCAAGAAAATAGGGGGAAATTTCGAGGAGATTTCACGTACCACAAAGAGGTTATTATTGATGGGGTAGAATGTGCAGGAGGTGCAACGAGAACCATCTTTAATCGTTCTGATGCACTCTCCGTTGCTCACTTTCCAAATACGAACTGTTCCGTCGAGACTCGTCGAGAGGATCAAATCATTGAGCATCGACCATCTGAAATCTACAACGAGTCAATCTATCAATATTGGAGAATCATTTATTATCCATATTAGTCTTATTTTCTATGTATATTCGGGTAATTTTTTTGAATTTTGAAATTTCTGAGAAATTCAAAAACATGACGTCATCAATTACCCGTGACAGACTCAATGTGAGCTTGTAGTGTCCGAACTAATTTTGGCGGCTGTGACAGGACTGTACAAATGGATATCTTTCCGTCCACAGAAGAGAAGGCCAGATTGCTTCGGTCCGCGTTGGCGAACCGCAGCATTGTCACTAGAAATTTTTATTTTTTATTTATGAAAATAATATTTTATTTTTTCTGTTTTTTCAGAAGATTTTTAAAAAATGGAGATTTAATGCTGCCAAATTACACCATTGTAGAACCTCACCTGGTCTCGTGTGTTCCATGAATATATGGTGCATTCCTTTGAACTCATACACGTCAGCGCTCGTAGAAATCTCACCGACTCGTAGTGGGCTGAGCGTGACCACGCTCTTTCCTTCTGTCTTTTTCAATGGGGTTTGCGGCCCCCCGTCCATCGAAGAACTGCGAGCGCGGTCCGTTGTAGTCGGCTCTACAACGAGTCAGAAGATATTTATTTCTCTAAGGACAGCAGAACATTATGGTTTGTTGCTAGTGTCGGCTTGACCGTGGCGATATAAAAGGTGGGGAAATCCAAATGAATTTGTAGATGTTTTAATACTCACCAGGTCTGGTGACGGGCAGTCTCGCCTTTGGATCATTTGCAGCGTCGGCAAGAATGCCGGCCGATTTTGATCTGATCATGTTGACGTCTTTGGCGATGGAGGCCGAAGCTGTAGCACTTAAATCTGAATCAGAAATATTCTTGCTGGCGATCAATCTGGCCCTGGAGATGTTAATTAACCGCTGGAACGAATCATGCATATATGCAACGACTTTTCGTTTAAAATAGAAACGCACGGTAAAAAATAGAGGTGTATACTTCTCTGCTTCTATGGCAGCCAGTGCCCGTTTCTTCTGCTGCACTCTCTTCTCCTGCATCAACGTGCTCCTCTGTTTATAATACGATGCTCCCCTATCACCTTGCATCTAAAACAATGTTTACACTCTTCATTATTTTGCTTATTGTCACCTGTGCGATCTTCCCCTCTTTATATTTTCGTTTGAGCAGAGCTTTTCGCCACGAAAGATAATTGATCTCCTCCTCTGGATCCTCTCTCAACTCCCCTAAGGATTGGATCTCTTTCCAACTCGAAATTAGTTCTTCATCTTGTCTCAACATCAACGTAATGATTTGAGTGGTATCTGAACCGAGACTGGACAGACTGTTCTCAGAGGCATTCCTCCTCGGTGTGTGAGTCATATCGTGCGTGAAAATTGAATGATTGATAATTTCGACATAATTCAACATCGGCCGAATTTTTTTAATCAGGAAAGATCCAAGAAACAAAACGATCTTTCATCTCACATCGATCAAGACAACAGAGATCATCATGGAAGACTCCTCTATATACATCCGCACTGGACCGATTGTTCAATGCCGAGTGCAACCTCTCGTCGTCTTTAACATTTTGGATCACTTCACCAGAAGAGGAGTAGAGGCAGAGGGAGAGCCAACAGATTCCAGAGTGATTGGAACCCTCTTAGGTTATAACAATGACGGTGTTCTTGAGATCAGAAACAGCTTCCCCGTTCCACACACTGAGGGAGAGGAGGTGAGTTCATATAGATGCTCAGGAACGTGTTGTTCATGCGAAGCAGCAACTCGGAGTGGATATGCAGTATCACAAGGAGATGTTGAAATTACACCACCAAATCGCACCTAAGGAGGTCATTCTTGGATGGTAGGCTCATTCTACATCTCCAGTGTTTTATCTTCATAATTTATTGAGGACATTACACCATCTCACCTCTTCTGCTTTGCAGATTTCACTTTTTAGCTCAAGACTAATCTGATCCAACTAGGTACTCAACTGGTAGCGAGCTCAATGAGACATCCGCTCTGATCCACAACTTTTATGCCAAAGAGATGGGACCCAACAGCATCCCCGTTCACGTTACATTGGACACAAACCTCACCAACTTCCAGATGTCCATCAAGGCCTACACCAACACCACCGTCACTCTCTTCGAGGGCAAGGAGCTCGGATTCCAGTTCCTGCCTGTTCCTTTAGAACTCGAGTCCATCGATGAGGAGAGAGTCGCACGTGAGACCTCTGCATTTTATTCATACATTCAACATGATCTCTTTGCATAGTCTGAGACGGATGGCATCAAGATCAATCGCGATATTGGAAAATTTCAAAACTTTAGATTTTTCAGAAATCGATTTTTTCTAAATATTTTCAGTCGACGCGTTGAACAAGGGAAAACTGAATTCCGGAAACGGAATGATGTCCGAGTTGGACAATTTGGAAATATCCGTCAACAAAGTACACGAGCTTTTAGAATCCGTATCCGGATATGTCAACACTGTCTTGGTGAGTCATCGTCATCATTGTTGAAAAAGATGCACGTGGGGCTCCATAATCATCATCGAAACATCATATCGCATGATGTGATGTTCTTTAGTTGTTTCAAAAACACAAAACAAGCCTTTGATCAAATTGTGACGTTTTGTCATGATGACCTCTTCTGACATCATAACAGGAAGGCAAGATCGCACCGGACACCAGCGTCGGCCGATTTTTATTCGACGCCCTCTCTGCCCTCCCCAAACTCGACGCCGCCGCACTAGAGAAGATGTTCACCAACAGCATACAAGATCTTCTGCTGGTTGTCTATCTCGCCAACTTGACAAGGACTCAACTCGCTGTCGCAGAAAAGTTACAGAAGGTCGCTTGATAAACATAACACATTCGACTGTTGATCCGTTGATATATGCCATCTACAACAAAATATTCTTCAAATGAATAATAAATCTTCAATTTACATCACTGTATATAACCAGCAACAACACCAAGAATATGAGTTCTTAATAATAATGGTATCAAAAATGATTTAAACTGATCAGATTTATAATTAATTGTACAAAAGAGCTGCAACTTAGTCCAGCTGAATTTCTCTATTTTTCAATGAATTTTGCAAAATAATTATTGTTATAACCTGACTTTTAATGTAGTTTTTTCTTCTATTTTTGGCTTTGAGCTCACTTTTATTAGTTAGATCCAAAAGTGAACAGTTACTGTGACTACTCTTTCCACATCAACTGTCAGATTGCCTGACAATTTAGCAGCTTAAAGGTCCTATAAAACTATATCCAGAGGCTATTTATTAAACCTCTATTTCTATTGCTAACAATACAACAGATGTGGCTAAAGAGATAGAGACTCTTATCAGAGAATACACCATCAATTCTTTCAAATTATTTATGGCCTATAAAGGAGTCTTTTAGTTGACAGATAGTGTCTATTACTGGACTTGTGGATTTTTTTGGGCAATATTCCCATTTTGTATGTTGAAGCACATATGATTAGGTCAGAAATATTATGTATTTTTAGATGTAATTGAAAGGGATATATAGATAAAAACTGACTTTATTGTATTAAATATTGGCTAAAATACAATAGATTTAAAGAGAAGATCTTAAGATTTCTGGATCTGTACAGATTTCCCTTTTATAGAAAGAGAAGGAACAAAGATCAAAAATTTATTTCAGGACATTCAAGGATTTTCTAAGGAAAGATCAAGGATCTGAGAAATGAGAGCCTTAGACAAGTCTATTTTAGGGTTTTAGCTGTTCTGTTGGTTCTAGATTTGATAATAGCCTACATCTTGTTATCTGTTTCTGCTCTCTATATTGTCCTACTGAAAGTGACTGTCTGTGTAGTGATTTTTGGGTTGTGTATGAAGAATTCATTAAAGATAACCTAGAATAGAGGGTGACTAGAGAATAAACTTGAATCCTTCTGCAGTTTTTGGATCTTTGCAAAACACAATACACTTTAGATATCTGATCATACAAATTTGCAGATTGATGCTTCAAAAAAATAAACCACTGAAACCAGCAATGAGGACCCCTTATTGTCATGCACTCCAAGGCAGTGCTAGCATGGGAGGAAAAACCGAGTCACGTGATATTTTATGTTCATTGTAGATGATTGGGCAAACTCAAGAGTTTTCCCGCCAAAAGTGGCTTCAGATCGTCCGTATCTTCAAACCCGCCGCTGATGAGTGGAGATATCTCGAGTGGTTCTTTGGATTCTACAACACGTCAGAATGTGCTAACTAACAACAAAAGCACAAGAGCTTTAATTAAATTACAAAACTCATCCAGGACCGAAATTTCACAACACAGAGGTATATTTTTGTAAATACTCAAGTGTCTTCTTGCGGCTTTGCCGCAACCACCCAAACCAAGCCAAAAAATCCCGGAAATCTCACGGAAAACTCACCTCGATCAAAATCAGCACCCAAAGACAACGCCAACCTCTTGTGAAGATTGCTCAGGTGCGTTCTACAACTCAGGGGGTTGTCACTTCCCGCGCTCGGCCCGTTTTTCAGAGGAGAAAACTCTTCAAGTCTCTCCACCTCAAAAGTGTTGAAGTTTCTGGCATGCTCAAACACATCAAAAATAAATTGCTCCAACTTCCACCCGTCAACCGATTCGGCCTCGCCGGAATCGCTGATGGTGGGGATCTTCTTTTTGGCGATGTGAAAACTGGGTGAAATTTCAGTGAAATTCCGGCGGAGAGTACTTACGGTAAGTTGCTGAGAGCTTCTTTGCGGTCGCCTTGGGTGAGGGAGACCAGAAAGTCGACTGTTGAAAAACATCAGAACACAGTGTCGACATTTATTAGACAAGATGAAAAGTCCAAAAAAGGCGGGAAAATCACCTCGGAATGCGTTCATACAAATATGGCTCTCGTTGTAGTAGAGGGATCCGTCATCGTTTGTGCGGCTGGCTGTGCTCTCATCCAACTCACTGTACTCCAAAACCCCAGGCCGGCCGTTTTTCAGGCACAATAACCCCACTATAAACAGAATCACTCTCCGTCTACAACGATGTGATCGTCGAAATCTCGTCGAAATTTCACCTGGTTCCTTTGCGTGGAGTTTGGTGACGAATTTTGCAGCACAATCTGCTTGTTTGTCAAAGCAGTACCCGGCGAATACGGGGTCGGCCATCTTGACCAGAATATTGTCGACACAGTACTGGGAAATCAGCTCAATGCCCCTCTTCTCCATATCGGCCAATACTCCCTCCTTGTACAGTGCTAATAAATGTCGACATGGGTTGTAGAGGGGGACTTACCTTCAAAGACACCCCCGTTGCCACTGGGTGCGCGAGCAACCTGTACTTGTCAGTTTGAAATTTCGATGAAATTTCACCTTATTCTTGGACTCTAAAATTATTTTTCCGTCTGGTTTGAGGCAAGGCAGCATAGATTGTTCTGCAGAACCGTCAGCATCCTCGTTGTAGATACAATTGTAGATGCACCCACCAAAAACGATGACGTCATGTGGTTGTAGACCGAAGTATTTGAACTTCTGAAAAAACTCTATCGTACTGCCTTTGGTCGCCTCACTCGTCATGATGTACCAAGGGATGCTCACTTTCTCTTTGAAATTTCAGTGAAATGTCATTCGTTTAGTCGTTGTAGACGAGAAGTACTTACTCCCGGTCTTGGCTTCAACGACCTTCTGAAGCCTCAATATTCTTTCTGCTTGTAGTTGGTATAAAGACTTCTCCGAGAGAAGCCCAACAGAGTACATTCCTTTGGGATCCTTTGTGCCCAATCGTGTTCCCTGCTCCAATTAATGAGGAAAATCATGGTGTTATGATCAGAGGACAGCAGCTCTATTCATTATATGGTGAAGAGGTTCATAATGGCGATGAAAACGTAAGAGTCAGGATCTTTACCTGTCCACCTGCCAGAAGGAGAGAACCGACTTTGCCTTCACTGATCTTCTGTAGGCCTATCTCATACCACCTCTTTCGATCTTCCTCACCACCGGCGATATTGCTTATACGCTTGCTAGAAAATCGAGACATGGTCGCGGAATTACGAAGCGCCTTTCGGGCTTCATCTAAAGCAGGATCAGAGGGGATAGCTGAGATCAGGCTGAAAACGTACCAGCTGTCTTCTTGTGTATTCTGGCAATGTAATCCAGATCGAGCGACTACGCCACGTTTCAGTCAAAGATGTTTTTACGCGATCGTACCTCTAAATCATCGTATAATTGTTCTCTCTCTTCTTGACCTAATTGTCCTTCAAAATGGAGAAGGTGACTTTGCCCTGCCTTCTCGAATCTTTGTCTCAAAACTGAGCTCCTCTCTGTCGAATCTTGCACCATCTCGACGGTTTTACCGGCTGAAAATGGTGTGATGATGTTGCTAAATCGTCGCAGATTTCAGAACATCCACTGTCTGATTTAAGTTTCCATTTTTGGTTTGCGTCAGCACAAAAAGGTCGCACCGCGCCTCTTAATATAGGCTCATCACCCTCTCATCAAAACAAGCTCAATTTGGCTACTCTGTTGTAGATATTGTAGATGTGGCACAGCACCCCCACGATCTATTTGAAAAACATTGCCTTTCTTGACCAATTACTGTGTGCAGAAAACCAGAACACAAGCAACAGGAGAGCCGTTGCGTGAACACTAGCTTGCTAATGAAATAATTAATAACGGCAATGATTATGGCAGCCGATTTTTGCTGCCCACAAACATGTCTTAGAAATTTTGATGGGATAACAATGACTTTGATCACTTGGCGCAGTTACCAGAGCACAATACCTCTAAATCAAGGGATCTGACGAGTGTACAACAATGGACTCACAGAGGCTCATTAATTAAAAATTCTATTCGGATTTTGTGCTGTTGCACGGTAATTACCGTGAATTAAATTAACGGAGAATTGAATAAAATCGTGAAAAGCAAGCTGCGAACCCGCCAGAGATGAGCAGCTGCAGCGAATGTGGCGATGATACAGATAGTAGCAGTAACAATGGAGACATGATATTGCAGCAGTTTTGTGAAGACGTCCACTTCACCGACGAACAATTGATATACAAAGGGAAGACAACATCTGTGTGGCGGATCAACATACCCAGGGCGACTGTAATCAAATGTTCATCTCAAAATGGCAAGAAGGCAAGAAAGAAATTACAAAAAGAGGTAATTCTACGTCCTCTTTTAACTTGCAATTCAGACAATTAAATTCATGTCGTAATCAGGTGGAAGTCGGGCAGCTGTTGAACCGAAAGAGCAACCCTTTCGTGTTGCATTATCTTCCAATTTTGAAAATCAAGGGTCGTGGAAGGGCGATTGCCACCATCGATTGGAAGGGCACCTCCTTGTTGAAGCATGTCCAAGAGGTAAGATCTTATCGCCTCCATGTCGTATTTTTAATAAATAACAGATTGGAAAATTCAGTACCCCACAGTTCTATAAGTTAGCAGCGGAGGTAACACAATCAAATGATTAGGAGATTTTGATCTCCACATCCAGATCATTAAAGGCCTCGGAACTCTTCATGATGATGGGATCACGCATGGACAGATTTCCAACAAGCACATTCTGATCAACAAAGAATTACAAATCAAATTCATAGACTTTTCCAACGCAGCTGTGCTCAGTCGCAGGGTATTTCATTTTATTTTTGGTCTATTTATAGATTGTACAGGGACATCACGATAAGATATCAACGGATGACCTTGATCTACAATGGATTTCTCCTGGTGCGTCTTTATCTACAATTTAAATTAAAAATAATAATTTGCATAAAATCTCCAATATTTTCTGCATCTACCCCAAAAATCCACAGAAAATTCATGGAAAACTCAATCATGTTCTCAGAACAAACTGGGAGGATGAACAAAGATGTCGACTACCGCACCGACTTCTACTCCCTGGGACTCTTATTCTATTGGCTGCTATGCAACAGGATGCCTTTCCAAGAAGTAGAACCTTCAAGAATCATCTATTCACATATTGCAAGAGTACCCCCACATGCCAGCACAAATAATCTGGCCGTACCTGAGTGCCTGTCAAAAATGATCTCGAAATTGTTATCGAAGGTATTTACATTTCATTCTAAGACTTGAATTTTTATAGAAATGAAAATGAACAAAAAATTTATTTTATTTTACTATTTATTTCGATAAATTTTTTCCGAAATAAAAAATCCAAAAAATAATTATTTCAATTAAAAATAAATATTTTTTTGTTAATTTTTATTTAATTTTTTCTGATATAATAAGAATGCGGATGACAGATACCAAAGCATTTACGGCATTAGTCAAGATTTAAGAATTATAGAGAGAAATGAAATCGAGCAGATCAAGAATTTCATGTGAGTTGTAGACGCGGTTGTAGATGTCATAATGACCGTTGTAGTCCTGGTTCTTTTGATAATCGAGGAAATTTCAATATCGCACAGAAGTTATACGGTAGAGAGACGCAGATTGCACAGTTACTGAAGGTAATTCATCTTCTTGAATTTTTTAATCATTTTAATTGTAAATATTTAATTAATTATTTTACTTTTAATTATTTTAATAAATTTAATTATTTTAATTATCCTAATTATTTTAATTATTTTGTCTCAAAGATTTCGAAATAGGGTGTATAATTCTATTTATATATTTTATTATTTATTTATTTGATTTATTTTGGCGTGTCTGAATCAGCAGGTTTTCAAGGAAATATCTTCTGGAGAAGTATCGAAGAACCTAGTCTTAGTTTCTGGCTGCAGTGGTATCGGTAAGATATCTTCATCAAGTTGTACAGAACTCTTACATATATTTCGTTGTCAAGGATACACGGTAAGCTTAACGTGAATTTCACGGTAACACCGTTAGATTTTTACTTTAAGAAAGTGGAGTCTGACAGCGACAATTTCTCAATATATTTTGTAAAGAAGGCAACACGAGCACGAGATAAATGACTTATAGACATACAGGAAAGACGGCTGTCATCAGGGAAGTTCAGCGGCCTCTCGTCAAAATGCAAGGATATCTGGTGATCGGAAAATCGGATCAATTCACACGAGGTGATTTCCCGCCAAATTTCGAATTCGAAATTCAAATTTCTGTAGGGCAACCTTATGGTTCTTTGCTGCAAGCGTTTCGGCAGTTGATAAAAGAAATCCTGTCGGAAAGTAAATCCAGGGTGGAAAATTGGCGGGAAAATATTTTAAAAGCGTTGGCGGGAAAAGCAGCCGTTATATGCTCACTTCTTCCCGAGTTGAAATTGATTATCGGGGAGCAGCCCGAAGTCCCCGACTTAGCCCCTCACGAGGCTTCCAACAGGTGCGTTGTAGAATGAACTTTCTCAGAATTTTTCGAGAAGACTCGTGGGAATTTTCCACGAAATTTCGTTGAATTTTGCAGACTGAGACAGTTATTTGTCCAATTTATTGGCGCGTTTACACAAGTAAGCTCTGATACGATATCATATCATGACGTCATCACAGGCGAGTCCCGTGGTGATCTTTTTGGACGATCTACAATGGGTAGATATGTCCTCACTACAACTACTTGAATCCATACTATTGAGCCCACAAGTGAACAACTTCTTGTTGATAGGCGCTTTCCGTGACAATGAAGTTAGTCTTTTATATGTTTATGATTTCATATATAAATGTAATTTTTATATAAATACAATTTTTATATTTTATATTTAGATAGTTTTTTTTCATTTAATTCTGAAATTTAATTTCAGATAGAATATTTTTATTAAATGTTGATTATAATTTCCAATTCCATTTCCAAAAAATAATTAATTCGGAAATAAAATTTAAATTTCTTGAATATAAAATCGAATATTTTTAAAATAAAATTAGGTCGGCGAGGGGCTGGGATTGACGATACAAAAATTAAGTGACGAGTTTCCCAAATTATTAAACATCCATCTACAACCCCTAGAGACGAGTCACGTGACCTCTTTCATCATCGACAGTCTACAATGCTCTGTCGACATGGGTAATGACATGGCGACACTCATCATGGAGAAAACTGCCGGAAATCCATTTTTCGTGACAATGTTCTTTGTCGATCTACACAGGTGAAATATCCCATAAATTTCACCACAATTTTCCGTGAAATTTCGCGGAAATTTCCTGACATTTTCAGAAAAAAGATGATTTATTTCGACCAAAACAGTGGACAATGGAGATGGGATGCGAAGCAAGTGTCCAACACCTCCTTCACAGACAACGTTGTAGATATGATGGTGCAGAGGATGCGTAAACTGTCACCGTCGACACAGAGGGCATTGTCGACAGCCGCCTCTATGGGGAACAAATTCGATTTACCAACACTCTCAGTCATTTCGAAGAAAAGTACTGAAGAGATTGTGAAAGGTGAGATTTCGTTGAGATTTCGTTGAAATTTCGTGATCTGTACAATCTGTTTGTATGCAAAGGAAAGAACAGGGTGACTGGTTGTAGATGTGTGGCCAGCGATTGAGGATGGTCTGCTGCTATTAGTAGGAGAGGATGACGTGTTGATGAGGATCTCCAGGGATACCGGAAGATCTCTGGTCGATCTCAACATAACCGGTAATTCTCCACGAAATTTCTATTTATAGATCGACACTTTATTTGTCACAATGATAAAAGGATTATATAAACCAAAAATAAACTTCGACAGGATGCAAATTTCTTCACGACAGAGTGCAACAGGCGGCATCCGAGTTGATGGAGGAGCCACTTCGAGCACAGTTACATTTAGACATCGGATTATTGTTTCTGCAGAGATACGACCAAACGGACGATAACGCCGTCTTTGACATATTGTCGCATCTGTCCATGTCTTACCATCTCATCACCGACCCCGAACAGGTGAAATTTCCGGGAAATTTCGGGGTCATGCCCGCTGAAAATTCGCAGAAAATTCGGGTGGCACAGTTGTATTACAAGGGAGGGGAGATAGCAAAGAGGTCCTCCGCATTTGAGTCCGGTCTACAATACACCACGATTGGAATCAACCTCTTGCCAGAAAGTAAGTAAAGATCAAGTCATCATGACGTTCGGGTTTAGGGTTTTAGTGACATTTATACGAAGAAAATCAAGTGAAATCTCGGTGTCGTTTCATCGCACAAAGTCTCAAAACGAATCAATGACATCTCACATAAGATCAAGACATCAACTCACGACATCTCAGGTTCGTGGGAAGTACAGTACGACTTGACTTTTAGGTTGAAACTTTTGAGGGCAGAGACAATGTACCTCAACAAAAATTTCGCTGGAGCCGAAGACGAGTACATTGAACTACTCGAAAAATGCAACAGTTTGCGGGACAAGACCAGGGTCAATCGCGTTCAAATCAATCATTACGAGGTATTTTGTCGTGTTATTTCTATGGTTGAGAATCTTTTCGGAAATGGACGATCGGATTTGCTCTTGTGAATTTAATTCCATGAAAATATATTTCTTGTGGATGTGGATTGTGGATTTCGGCGATCCAAAGCTGCAGACCAACACAACACCATATCTTAAATCCTAAACCCTTGGATAATATCGCATCATAAATATCCAAATGTAAAGAGCCTGATGTTGTTGTAGATGCAACTGCGATATGTGGAGGTATACTCTGTCACACGAAACTGTTTGGCATCTTATGGAGTATTTATCCCCGATATTGACACATCGGACGAAGCCCTGGTCACCATGGTAACGGATCTGTAGATTAGATCTGTCATGAAGATATCATCTAGATCTTTTGTATCAATCAATAGCAGAGAAAACAAAGTGGTGCACAAAGTGTATGTCAATACTATTGCGGTGCAATAACTTCTGCATCATGAAGACCATCTACCATTGTGGTATATTTAACACTCGAGTTGCATCCAAATAATCGCCTATGTGTCACAAAATGTTACAATTTAATCAACCTTATAAAAATAGTATCCTGTAACTCCCTGCAGCAAAGCTGCAGCCACCAACACACGACGTCGCGAATCTTCAAGACAACTGAGCTGTTTAGATGTCCGAAGAATACGCGCTTTTAGACAAAAGTATCAACGACAGGAGCATCTCTTCGTTGATAGACACAATGCCTCTCGTGACAAATGAGGACCATGTCGTTTGCATGGAGCTCATATGCTGGCTGTGGGCACCCACCTTTTGCATGGGGAAGTGAGTGAAATTTCGGTGAAAATCGCGTCACGTGACTGATCTATTTTTAGATCGAAGTTGATGCAGTTGGTGTGTACAAAAGCGGCAAATATGACCCTTAGCTGGGGATTGTGCTCTGCCTCCTCAGCGTGTTTCGCCCACTGCGGTAAATAAATTTCGTAGAAAATTGATTGAAATTTCCAGGATTCTTGTATCCTGACAACAGAAAGGCATATGAGTTTGGCAGGCTCGGCATGGAGTTATTAAAGAGGTGAGTTTTATTTTGCATCTACAACGATCACGACTAGTTTTTTGGACGGAAATAAACCGAGATTTTGAAATTCAAATTTCCAGATTTCCCGCCCCCACACTGAAAAGCAGAGTCTTCCATTCTGTTGGAGCATCTACGGATCCACTCTGCTCTCCCCTCAGCGATTCTTACGAAACGATAGATCTGGCATTTGACGCTGCCATGGAGACCGGAGATATTGTGATGGGGTATTACACGAATCACCACAGTGTCACCATGAGATATCATAGTGGTGTCGACTTGGCACAGGTGAGTCTTTGTCATGATGTCTTATCTCATCTTTATCAAGATGATTGCCATTCATCGAAATAATTTTTCGTGGAAAAATCCTTGCGAAAAAATTTCTCAAAAATCAGTTTAAAAATATATAGTAAAAAATAATATTAAATACATACATAATATATATATTAAATAATATTATTTAATTAAATAAATATTAATAGGTGTGGGACATCTACAAAAGGGTCAGAGAATTCTTGTCAGCAACGAACGACTTTATGTACCAATTTTTACGTGCTGCATGCCTCCCTCTAAGGTGAATTTCACATTTATATAAATAAAATTGTAAATATATGATTGAAGGATCTCGTGACATATAAATTGATCCACATTCACGAGATCTCAAAACACGATATAAAATATATTGAGAAATATATCATAAAAATATAAATATATTCATATAAATATATTCATATAAATATGTTTACAAGTGTAGATGGCATTTAGACGCAGAGGCGGAGGTCACCGAAGAGCGATTTAAGATGGAGAATCAATACCCCACCGATTGGTCGCTATGGCAATGCGGGAAATTACAAATATATTTCTGGCAAGATTCACACGATTGGCCCAAGATCTACGAGGTCGAAAAGTTTTTCGGAAACCGGAATGACGCGTTGTAGTTGCTCGATTTCGTCTGTACAAATCAGGAAGGGAGGGTGGGGCACTGGGTCAACCGTGAGATCAAATTCCACGCGGTACGTAACTTGAAATTTCGGTGGATTTTTGATGGAATTCAGGCCATGTTGTACCTGACTTCCTTTGCTTCTGGATGGCTGGAGTCACCTGAAGCAATGGCCGAAGGCTACCATTTACGTAAAGAAGTACGTATCTACAACTCGCCATTTTCTGATTTTTATTTCGTGAAGGATCTTCTCAGAAAAATCTCATTCCAATGAAACTGAGACGTAAGTAGATCTATCTACAACGAATAGACGAAGGACGTAGAGAATTCGAGGAATTGAACAAAACATGCCCGGCCAACTCAGAGTGTAAAGTTCTAATGATGAAAGCCATGTGTTTCGAAATCGAGAACGACGTCATATCTGCGGCGAGATATCTCGAATCGGCCAGGTCCGCCGCGAGAAGATATCATAACCCCAACTACGAAGCTTACATCTGTGAGAAGATGGCCAAGTTGTGGCAGAAGGAGGGGGTTCCAGTTTGTACAAAGAGGTGAATTTTCCGAGAAATTTCCGGGACGGATGATGACGTCATCAGTTACGCACAACAAGCTTATCAGCTGTATGCATCGTGGGGATCCGTTGCCAAGCAACAACAGATGAAGTATTATATTATTAATTCTTTTAGATGAAATTCACATGAACAGAACACAATTCCAAGATTATCTCACGGAGAATTTAATTATGGATGACAAGGACGAGAGGAGGCAATCTGTCATCAGCGAGCCCGGTAATGACGTCATCACATGACATATGTCATCGTCTCATTTGTTTGAGACTGACGAGTTGTAGAATCGGAGGATGAGAAGATGGATCTACAATTGATGATGAAAATCACGGAGGCGGTATCGACTGACTCTAGTTTAGAACATCTTTTAGAAACCATGATGCGACTCATGATGGAGAATTCTGGGGCCCAGAGGTGAGCACATGTCATGTCATGTCATGTCATCTCATCTCATGATCTGATCTATTTTTAGAGGATTATTTGCACTGATGGAGGAATCTTCTGATGAGCTAATCATCGTCGCTGAAGGTGATGCCGAGAGTATTCAAGTCGACACCATGAGGGCTGTAAGTCTTTCCATTCTACAACTGCATTTCTACTTTTAATTTATATTTTTCGTTTAATATGATAGGCGGGAATTGACAAACATCCGAATTGTCCAGCAGCCATCATCTCGTATGTCGCTCGCACAAGAGAGGTGACCGATTTTCCACGAAATTTCACCGACTTTTCCCTGAAATTTCAGGTGGTCCTGGTGGGCCAGACCAACAGAGATGATCAGAACTCTTCGTTTCTACAAAACTCCGCGCGCTCAGTGCTGTGCGTGCCCATCCAGAAGAACAAAGAGTGCAAAGGAGTCGTTTACTTGGAGAATAACCTGCTGGACGACGCATTTAACGAAGGTAGAGCCAAGGTGGTAAACATTATCGCGAGCCAGATGGCGATGCAACTGGATAATGCCAAGTTCTCGCAGTTGCTGGTGTCTGAGAGGAGGTAGATTATTTTTATGTTGATGTTTGTCTTGGTGTTTTATTTACGCAATGAGACGAGGTTCTTTGTGCTTGCTGCGGCGTTTTTATTGTGAAAAGGTGAGACATATATTGACGATATCATAGGTACAGAGCATTAAGCTCGGAGTTGGCATCTGTGCAGAAGAGATTGGAGGAGTTTATAGATGTATTGTGCCACGGTGAGTTTTTGTTTTATTTTTATCGTAGCTTTTACATCCTATTATGGTTTGTGAAGAGCTGGAATCTACTTTTCTTTACGCGGTAGTGACGTCATCAACATCTGATCTATTTTTAGAATTACGTAATCCACTGAACGGAATATACGGATCCACACAATTATTGAACGAGGTGAGCCTCATGATATATATATTTTTATATATATTATATTATATGTATTATATATATTATATTATATATATTATAATTATATATATTATATTATATATATTATATATATTATATTATATATATATCAAATATTCTAATCATATATCTAGGTTTACGAAAACTTGACAAAACAATTCCAAGACATATCTCTTCCGATGCATAACTCCTCCATCATCAATTCTGGGGTGAGTGTCATCATATCAATTTTGCTAGAGTTTTGTATGATTCGACTTTAAAGTCGATCGTTCGTTTCTATTGTGGCTTGACAGATACAATACTCATTTGTAGTTGCGTGCTTCGAAATTATCTCATGCGTGTAGTTTTGTTGCAACGGATGACGTCTTTAAATGTGCGGCTTCGCCGTAACACCTTCGTCCCCACAGTTTTCCGCGAAATTCACGACACTTTTCGAGAAAAAAAGAATGACTGGTTGTAGATGGACGAGATGAAGGAGCTACTTTCGGCGGTATCCATATCTTCAGATCATTTGAAGGAGATTGTCGACACGGTACTCACGCTCTCTATGCTAGAACAAAAACAAATGAAAATAGAAAAGCAAGACTTTATGCCATATAAGGTATTTCCCCATCTACAATCACATCTACAACCGCATCTACAATCCTGAAATGATCAAGAATAATATTTCCAGGTTTTGAACAATGTGATTTCAATGTTCAAAGCAAAGTTAAAGGAGAAAGAGCTGTCATTAAATTTAGACACATTAAAGGAAGACGAAGAGAGAGTTGTAGAGGGTGATAACCACCGACTTACCCAAGTCTTGATCAATTTATTGTCGAATTCCATAAAATTTACGGAGAAGGGCGGGATCACCATCCACCTAAGGTATTCATCCGATTCTTTTTATCTTGATCCTATTGCGAATATCGTTCGCAAACCCGGAATTGGATTTAAAGACGCACATCAACAACGGAAGATCCCCGGCGGCAAAGCTGCACTTGTCATCAGTTATTTACTTCTGAAATAAATTAAATCTCTCAGATACGAAAACCTCGAAGACAACAACGTCCGTCTAAATTTTCAAATCACAGATACCGGTATAGGATTGACAGAAGACGAGGCCTCCAGGCTTTTCAAGCGCTTCTCGCAGGCGAACTCTTCCACTTATTTCAAATACGGTGGAAGCGGTTTGGGATTAAAGATATCCAAAGAGTTGGTGAATATGATGGGTGGCGATATCACGCTGCAGAGTACAAAAGGCATCGGATCCACATTTATTTTTTCGGTAATCGGAAAAGGGAAAGTGAGTCGAGATTTAATGCTGGCGTTTCGCATTTACAAACTAGTATTACATTGATATTTTGATTTGATATCGTCTTCGTGTTAAACGGATTTGGATCTTTAAAAACGCGGTATTAACCGTAGAAAATCGCGGTATGGAATAGTGTTTCACAAAGATCTGGTTTTACCACATGATTAATAAATATATATATATATAAAGAAATAAATAAATACATATATATATAAATATATATAAAACTGAGGTAATAATGTCAGACTTTCGAAGAGAATATAAAGAAGAGAAAGGCAGACTCAGAGCTTCGTACTTCTACTTCATCCAAAAGAAAAGTAGAAGCAAGTACAGAGAGGCAAACCGTACTCGTTGTAGATGACAATATGATCAACCAGAAACTTCTCAGAAAGATCTTGGAGAAAGAAGGATATTTTGTCGACACCGCGAATGATGGGAGGGAAGCTGTCGACAAGTTCGTCGCCGGCACAAAGTATCTGGCCATATTCGTGAGTTTGTACCCATTTTTCGTGAAATTTCGCTGAAATGTCAATTCAGATGGACATCGAGATGCCAATCATGAATGGCCTACAAGCAACAAAAGCAATCAGAAACTATGAACAAGAATCAAATGTCGATCCATCCGCGAGCATCACCATCATCGGTGTGTCTGCAAACGCGAGGGACACGTTCTCCATGCAGGCGATTCAGAGTGGCATGAACACATACATCACGAAGCCATTCCAAAGGATAGATATCACCAGTGCTGTAAAAAATAAAGAAAGAGGTTGATGTGGATTCATCATCTCATGGTTGTTCACACCTATGAAGTCTTTCTGTTGATGGTGCAGACTCTAAAAGGCGGGCATCACTGGGCATGCGTTTCAAGAGCACCTTTTCATAAAACAATGTCCAACGGATCTTCCCTTGTCAGAACCGTTTATTTATGCATGATTTCGAATCAATTGATCAGAAGAGTGGTTGTGCAGCTCCTGACATGAGGAGCATCCAGAAATGTATCAAGTCTTAATGTTTTGACTGTCTTGCCATACTCTGAGTCACACTGACTGCAGTAATATCTGATTTTATTTGGAGTCAATTTTTTTAATCTGTGGCCAGCTCATTGTCAGGGGTCCCTCTCTGGAAAGCTTCTGCATTATCAAACACCGTCTTGGAGATTGACTCCTTGTCAAGTTAGCTTGATGATAAAA
Source organism: Protostelium mycophagum (assembly GCA_002081555.1). Lineage (NCBI taxonomy): Eukaryota > Evosea > Variosea > Protosteliida > Protosteliaceae > Protostelium > Protostelium mycophagum. The sequence goes on along the minus strand of MZNV01002743.1, from coordinate 76,959 downwards.
TGGTAAATAAAAATGATAGTTTGAAATCAATATTACCAGTGCTTGTTGCGTAAAGAAAGCCTGGTGGCTGGTGACAATCACGTTGGGAAATTGTAGTAGAGAGTTCAAATGACTGTCTTGTATGATATCCTCTTCTGAATTTTCAAAGAAATATTCTTTTTCCGCAGAGTAAACGTCTAGCGCTGTACTAATCAGATTTGGTCGTCTACAACGAGGTTGATCTTTGCATCTACAACCAGAAAAAATTTCTTTTTTAAAAAATTAAATATTGGCAGAACAATATATTGTGGGTATCATAATGCACATCAAACCTAAAGAGCCTATCTGTCCAGTACGAAGACCATCTACAACGGCTTCAGAGTCAATGAGTTGTCCTCTAGACGTGTTGATGATTGTCACCCCTCTCTTCATCTTATCTATCGTGTGTTTACAAATCAGGTTTTCTGTTTCCGGGAAAAGTGGCAGATGCAACGAAATGATGTCTACAACGCGTCAGGATGTCGACATATGTCTACGATGTACATACCTGACGTCGACAATAATTCTTCTTTGTCGACATAACGAAAATTGTCCAATTTTTCGAGACTAGAGTTTTTTTCTGCGTCCCAAGCGATGACGTGGCATCCAAATCCACACATAATTCTCGCGAAAATTTCTCCGATTTTTCCGGTTCCCATGACACCCACGACTTTTCCGTGAATATTCTGGCCCGTCAAGCCGTTGAGCTCAAAATTTTGTTCCCGTATCCTGTTGTGAGCCCTGTGGATTTTTCGACTGCAAAATATTAAAAAATATTCAGAAATAAATATTTTATATTTTTTAATTTTCCTAAAGGACATTTGAAAAAATTTCCAAGTCTTTTCAATAAATAAACATGTTCGCTTGCGAGGACACGACCTGAGAGTTAAGAGGAGGCCCACTGCAAACTCGGCGACAGCATGAGGAGAGTAACTCGGCACATTCCTCACAGATAACTTCATCTCTTTAGCTGCCTTAAGATCCACCTCCAGGTTGTGAGATCCTGATGTTTGGAAGAATATCATCTACCTGATTGAATCCTGCACATCTCAAAAGAAGTAGTTTAGTTCCTCCTTCTTTCAGTTCTTTCAATGTCTGAGATCATTAAAAACGACACATGATGACGTATGCAAGCCTCACTTCTGCAGGTGCGTCATCATTCACAAAGAGACAGACTGCTTCACTTTCTTTGGCATATTTGGTTGTTTCCTTGTCAAGACGTGCTTGTATGAAATTGAGTTGGTGTGGATTACCTCTCGATTTGTTCTCTGCTTTGAGGAATTTTTTGTCATATGGACGTGCGCTGTAAACAGAGATGGATAGAGGACGGCTGTCGATGGTGACCTCCAATTTAAAATGTTGATTCACCTGTGGGTAATTGATTTGAATGGAGGACCGAATGAGCGAATCAGTGGTTGTTTCGTGAGATATCTCTGCATCGTCGTTGTGCTGCTTGTGTCCTTTCGTTCTTGATGACTTGCACGAATTCAAATTTCGCCGAAATTCTTTTTTAATTAAAATTAATATTTGTAATAAAGAGGTTGGTGTGCAGAAGCATCAGCTGGTGTCCAAATGAATATTAATATCAAGGGACAAATTGTATTACACGAGAATGTAATAAAAGGAGTACTTTTTAATATTAAATTGCTTAAATGAGCTAAAAAAATCGAAATTTCCTCATAGTTCATCTTCTATGAGCTTTTTTAATGCCATCTTCAAGTCTTTTGTTGAGATGGGCACCACCCCACTACTCTGATTATTCTGAAATCCGATGCCAATGAGAGCTACAATCAATCCTCCAGAGAGGAACGCCATTATCAGCACAGCCAATCCTCCGAACTTCTCGATCGAAAATTGTCCTCTCTGTATGCGATCTTCTATCAATCTATACCGCCAATAGCCATAGATCAGTATGGACAATCCTAAGATGGCCAGTAGAAGTCCGGCTACTTCTGCTAAGACTCTGGAATGACTCTGATCTGAAGACAGAAGCGGAATGACTTTGGCGATGGCGACACCAAGGGCGATGCAGGAGATGGATGTTCTGACCCAAGCAAGATAGGTCCTCTCATTGGCAAGCAGATCACGTGCTGTTGATCCGGAATTTGGTACGTCTTTGAACAAGAAGTTGTCTCTTCTCTTGGGTTCTAAGAGTGCGTCGTCTGTGTCGAGCCTGTCTGCCATGGGTCGGAAAATTTGAAATTTCGAAAGTAAATTTAATTTCGTTGAAATCCGCTCTTGTAATTTCTAATAGAATCTGAGGGTTTCTGATCTTATAATGAAATATTATCAATATTAACATATAGAAGATGCCTCTGTACGTTCTTGTCCTTGCCTCACCGCCACTTTTTCAAGCAGGCTCAAACTGGACACAAGAATTCACCACTCTTTCACAGCTTCGGTATGCTCCTCGAATTAGTGTTCACCGCTCAGCCACGAACGTAACTCCAAGAATTGTCGAAGAATTTGGGCCAGAAAATGGAATGACAATCTACAACTCGCCCAAAACCGGTCGTAAACATTCCACGAAATGCGAGTCAGTACACAACACATCACTCGAGAGGAGTTTGGCACTCTATTCAGCTCGGCACTTACGAACCCCAACACGGCAACAAAATATGGAGCTATACGAGTTGTTCTTCACAACTGGGATGACGATACTCATGCGAAGGAGGACGCCGAGATTATTGGAGATTATTTTCAAAACACTCATGAAGCCGAGGTCATCCCTGTAAAATGGGTCGCTCAGACGTGGCGCGCTCCCGCGCCCTTCATCAGCTATCACGCGGGTGATCTCGAACGATCCTCTTCACCTCGCTCTCTCCTCGTCTGGGTCTACGTTGGTCATGGTCGATTGGTTAATCGAACGCTCTACCTTGGTAACACCCAAAGCTCCCCAACATCTGATGTCGTTCTCTTAGATGCCGAGAATTCTCTTCTAGTGTCAGTCATAGAGAAAGAAACTATCTCACTTAAAACAGATACAATTCGGTGGATATCCTTGTCATCTTTGACTGTTGCCATGCAGCAGCATCGACCAACAGCCTTATTTTAGGCAACACCCGTCTCGAGGTGCTATCAGCAGCCGGGGAGAATCAGAGGGCATATGGCACCAATAGTTTCTCCTATCGCTTCATCGAGGCCATGAAAGAAATAGCAACACCTCGGCTGGCGGTACAGAAGGCAGCATCAACACTTCCCCGACAGACGCCTTCTTTCTGGGCTACAGGCACACACGAAAGAATCATTTCAATCAACAACACCGCGCCGGCCAGGTCTACCGCCTTGATCGCTGTACATCTTTGTGGAAGATATACCATCTGAGGAAATGATAGAGTGGGTGGAGCAGGTGGCTGCATTATACAGCCACGAGAGTATCAAAGTCAAGGCAGTGGAGAAGGAGTGCAGCACCATCGTAATACTATCAGTACCGGTGTTTGTCTTGCTCCACATACTTCCTTATGTTAACTTGATTGGGATTTCGTGGAAATGAGGAATATATTGTAAAAAATGTGTTCTTTTGGCATTAGAATATATATATCATGTTCAAATTACATTTGATGCTTCTCTGGAGTGGGTTTGTCAAATGAAATTATACAATGGTGAAATGGAAATACAGCTCCATATCCTGGCAGCTGCACAGAATCGAAGACTTATCTTTCACAGTTTAGCTCATCCTAACGGTATATATATAAAGTGACAAATGATCGTAATCATGTCTTGCATTTTATTGATCGTCATGAGCCAACCTCGGAGCAGAGAGCCTGGGGCTGGGGCCGATGAGCGGCTCTCTTTCTGCGTTTACGGGGCTGTCAAATGCACTGACCAAATTCTTCTTGTTGGTGTAGAACACCTTGTGGACGGCAGGTATAAGAGACAAGATGAAGCATATCAAGATGATGACATAACCGATGATCAATCCCAAAAGTGGTTTCGCGATTCTGAAGATGAGTCAAAATGTAAAGTTGTATCGGGTTTGCATTGCTTTCATCTTGACGAAAAACACGATCAACTCACCTCTCATCTTCCTTTTGCATGTAAAATGAGGCCCAGAGTGACATGCCACAGGTCCATGATGAAGCGATGTAGACTGTGACTTGTGCTTTATTTATCCACTTGATGTTGCAACAGCCGTACAAGCTGACGAATAACAGTAGTAAAGACACCACTAATGCTTCCAAGATGCGTGGAACTTCTCCACTCTGCAAGATCTGCGATTAACGCTCAGCTTTTTATCGTTGCTTTTGAAATTAAAATACCTGAGAAATGACGAGCAATGCGTACAGCATCTTTTGGTGGAATAAAAACCTGTCAAGATGTCATCATGACATCCCGGTCATCATCGTCACCTCGTGTTCTTCAAAATCTCAGAAGTGGGATCTGCTGTCTGAATCTTGGGTAAAGAGTATAAAGCTAAGGGGAAGTAGAGAGTGAACCCGACGAGACCCATAATTAAGAAGGCCCAGTGTTTCCCTTGGTAACAGTACATATCCAAGTCAAAGACGCGAAGCAACTAGACGTTGTTAGCACTTGATCCATTTTTCATTTTTCGTAAAGTCGTCGAGGCATTTTCGGGTATTTACAACGTTGTAGATTGATGATGACGAGGGATTACATACGTGAGGTTCTGTTGTGGTATCTACAATGCATGGCCACATGCGCAGGAGCATCTTTATGCAAGGCAGAATTAAAAATCCTCCAAAAAACGGAATCACCACCGCCAGTACCGTAAAAACTCCCCTATACGTGTTCAACTTTTCTCCGAAATTTCAGAGAAAATTCCCACCTGAATATGGAATATTCCAAGAAAATTCTGATGGCAGATCTGCCTTTGTATTGGAATAGCATGATAAATATTAAACACGAAAATATCGCGGTAGAAACAAGCACAATCCAAAAGAATGCGTAAATAAAACTCTCAGGAACCTGGAATGCGTCATCATCTGGAGAAAAATGCGTCAGCCTCTATCTACAACTCTGTAGATGAGGATTTTCTTTGCGGCTTCTTTTACCGAATAAAGAGTCAGAATTCAGAAAAAAACATCCTTTCAAATTTGAAAATAAAATTGGCGGGAAATCTTCACCTCAAACAGGGTGTAGCCCCCCGTCTCTGCTGTCTTACGGGACCACTCTTGTTTCAAAGTCAGACCGAAGACGCTCAGCTGCACAAACTCTATCGGCAGAGACAAAATGGTGATTAGGTTGTCCTTGTTCTTAAAGGTCAACCTCTCTTGTCTGTATTCCGGCCTGACGTCGTGTCAATGACGTCATATTGACACTTTTGACATTCGAATTGTAGACGGGACTTACTTTACGTAAATAACGTTTCTGTTGTAAAAATACGCCGTGATGGTTGCAACAATTATGGTCCAAATGGCCAGAAAAATCGTAGCAATGATGTTAGATGGATCTGGTCTTGCTACGAATTTTCAGTGGAATTCCGACGAATTTTCAATGGGATTCCTCACCGAAGAGGGGAGGGTTGACTGGGTCGTCTTGTTGTCCCTGGTGATGGTTGTCCTGGCTCGTTGTAGACGGTATGACAGGCACGATGGTCTGTGTGGTAAAAGTGGCGGTGCCCTCGCCTGACGTCACTGTGGCACTTTCCGTCGCAGTTTGCGAGGAGGTCACGATGGTCCGTGTGGTGAAAGTGGATGTGCCTTCGCCTGACGTTACCGTGACACTTTCCGTTATAACTGTGACGGGGGTCTGTGTGGGATTTACGTTTGTCGGGGCGTTTGTAGGATTAATTGTGGTTCCGGTGGGATTTACGTTTGTCGGGGTGTTTGTAGGATTAATTATGGTTGATGACGTCACACCGGTGGGATCTACAACTAGTATCTCATTAGATACTGATGACGTCATCATGACATGACCTCACTTGAACAGTCAGAACCAGATCGGCCCGAAACACACGCGCAGATCTGGTTTATACATCTTCCAAATCCGCTGCAGGCGTCGTTCGCCCCACAACCAGAAAATATGACGGGAAGGCCTCCTCCAGCAGGATCTGGATCATTCTGCGAAATTTCAACGAGATTTCAAACACGACCATGAAGTTGATGTCGTTGAGATGTCTTACCTGGTTTGTGCTGAGAGATATCAAATGTGTCCCGCCCACATTGCTTCGAGGGATTGTGCATTGGATTGTATAATCATCAATTTTGGTCGCTAGGGAGACCACCTTGTCATCTACAACGATCAGAAATGATTCTAGAATTTTCTGCGAGATTTCAATATGTACGTACCCATGGTGCAGTAATAATTTTTGTTGGAGCAAAAAGGACCACCAGAGATTTTGACGTTTTGATTCGAATTCTGTACATTCACTAAAGATGTCATGACGTCATCACATCGTTGTAGAATGACTCCGATTTCGTAAACCGCAAAAGAAAAACAGTGAAGACTTCATAACAGAAGTACGGTAAGAACACGGTTGTTACCGTGATTAGATACCTATAGAGGGGGACAGGTCGGTCATGGTGGGGTCACATAATGCATAGAAATAGACTTTAGTATTACTATTCACAGATGTATCCTGCATGAATTTAACTGTCAATTCGGATGTCAAGAGAGTGACCCTTCACGTTAATTTGGCGCCAAATTTAAAATTACCAGGTGTATCACTGACTCAGAGATGAGCACATAGGTAGCAAGTGGTGACGTCATCAGTCTCACACTGTACAGGGGCTGTGTCAGCTGCGTAATGACATCTACACGAAATTTCTGACAGTTGACATCCATACATCTCATCACGGTAACGCTACAATTCTCAATTTCAAAATGAGATTTTGGCGGGAAATTCAAAATTCAAAACTGACTTTCCGTTGGAGGTGGTGATGGAGATGGTGGGATATCCATTTGTTCCATTTGTAATACTTCCATAAATCAAATTTGGCTCATCAACCTGACGACGTCAGTGTGTAGACAATGTGTGTAGACAATGTGTGTCGACGATGTGTGTCGATGTAGTGTGTCGATGTAGTGTGTCGATGTAGTGTGTCGACAATCTCGACATCAGAATGGTGAACAACGAACCTTCCAAACGACTTGATGTTTACATAGAGGATCAGTGCACCTAAAGCATCATGATTATTGCTTGATCACGAGAAGTAAATACCTGATGATCTTGAGGCCCTGATGTCTCATCGCGATTGCAAAAGTCGGATTGCCTCCAATGATACAGAAAGACAATGGATCAGTGCCCAAATCAAGAACATCCTCCAATTTGAATCCTTCTACTTGATGACGTGTTCTAACGTGATGTCAGAATCGTGATCACGACCGTGTTGTAATGGAGATGTCGACACGATTACATTGTTTCTGCGCTGAAGTTCATGTTGTAGAAATATAGAGACTGGCCCCACAAGATTCCCCACAACACTCCGTCTATATCATGTTAAATGAATTATTGTTGGAATGATCTACGCACTACTGAGCGAGACAGACTGAACGGCAACATGATTGCCTTCGATGGGGCTGCCTTCGATTAATGATGACTAAATGAACAGTTACTCACGCTGCTTCTAAAATGAGATCGGTCTCGCTATGTTCTAAAGTTGGCCAAGTCACAACAGTGGCCTCCCAACTGTGGCCTAAAATCGATTTAACTTTTTGCAGAAAACAAATTCCACCTGGATGTAATCACCTCGAAGGTCAGCCACTTTTGCAATCAACAGAGCAGCACTTTCTAAATTATGTACACCTGTAGCAGCAGCTGCAACAGCGAGAACGGTTACATTGAAGTCTTCAGACCCTTGAACAGAAAGAGAGGCTGCTGTTGATTGGAAAGCCCATGGTGCCTGTGCGTAGTAAAAATCAATGTCAAAAAATGATAAATCGAATCACTGACAGGACCATAATGCCACAACCAATCTGCCTCAGAAAGATACCAATAATCCCTTCCACCAGAAGCTGAGATATAAGGTACCACAGGAGGAGTTAAAGGAACATCCTTGTTCGTGGGGTTGGTGCAGCCCATATCACCACAATCGATTGTGGTGTAATGATCAGAGAAGCCGATGGATAAGGAAGGACCGATATGATTGCCTGAGGAAATGATCAACTTCGATTCGGGCCTTTATACTCACCAACTGGCAGAGATACTTGCAAGTAGGGAACCACACCACCAGCAAATTGAAAATCTCTATCTAAGAGGGGAATGAGTTGTCCACAACGTATGCACAGAGCATCATCTCCCAAGCTCTGAGCAAACAGGAGAAATAAGACAGAAATCAGAATCCTCATAAGAGAATGCTGGCTGATGGATGTGCTCGAAAGTGTTTCTTGACAGCAACACGCGAATGTCCGACATCCGCAATCCAACATGTTTGACATCCCCGATGGGTGAGAAACAGCTGTGAATTGGACTTTCGTTACTGAATAACTTGTTTATTTCATTAATATTAAGACTCTATATATTAATAAAAGAGGGTAATTGGTAACATCTGATCCAAATAGTTCATTGTAATTGAAAAATAAACGTTGATGAGATTGTTTTTTATGGTACATTTATCCTCAAGCGAAGAGGCAGAGGGCAAACAACATCGATATAGCCGACAACTGCAAGTGGCTCGCGTGTCCACTTGGTGTCACTATGGCTCCGGCAACTGGGACTTGAACGATCAGATTGGGAAGACTGGGGATGATGGTGTTGCCGGATGTGGGATAAGCGGGTGTGCCCAATGGGACCGTCTGATCAAAGATCTGTGGTGCTGACATCTGAAGAACTTCAGTGTTGAAAAACCAAAGGAGGTTACCTGAGCAGAAGTTAAACTATTCGCCCAAGAAAAGCTCGACATCTGTTGATGATTAACGAAATCATCACAATATAACTGCGCACCTGTCTGATGGAGATTGAGTCTGAGGCCATGTCAAAAGTGGCTGTCATAGTGACAGGTGCGTTGTAGGGCCTGTTCCACCAATTTGCACCAGACCCAGTGGCTCCTTTATAAGAGTAAATCTCCGTGATTGCTTGACTTAAGTTTGCACTGGGGATCACTTCTACAACTGTAAAAAAGTCAATTTCCAACTAAAAAATCATCACGTGAAAAGTTAATGACTCACGATCAAGTTCGCCACAACCACCCTGGCCTCCCATCCCTCTACAATTACAGCCAAATTGGGCAGAACGGAGGACCTGTACAAATCAATCCAATCTTTCATTGTTATTATAGTTGTAGAAGAACAAAAACACATCAGCTCACAGCCTAGAGCTCTGCTGCAAGAAGACAAAACATTAAAATCACCTGAGCGTTCAAGACCCAGATGGCTGGATCATTGTTTGCCTGATTTCCGCTAAAGTTGGGCATGTCATACTCCACCACAAACATCTTGGATCCACTCCATCCGTGATTTGAGGTCTGCCACTTTTAATGGTGTTTAAGAGATCTCACTTACTCCGCGGTTAAAGCCAGAGCAAGGAGAAGTAGCACAAGATGTCGCTGTCATGATGTTGATCTCCTGTGTGGGTGGCAGATAAGTACCAAATTTCTCTTGGTTGGGTGTGGCAACCGTGCCGTTGAAGGCGCCATTGGAATAGCTCTGAGAGGCACCCTGGCAAATGGACCAAGTCCCGCTCTTACCACCCCCATTATTGTTCATGAATACCATGTTCAAAGGTTTTGCCAGCGTCGAGTCCCAGTATGATACCTACATCGCTCAGACGGTTGATTCCACTTGAAATACAAACTTGAGACCAGGATCCCGATACCGGTTGATACACTGCGATCTTATAAATGTTCATGGGCCCTCTGAAGATCTATATGATCAGTTCGTTTCGATCGGATGTGGCTCACCAGCGAAACTTCATCGTCAAATGGAGAGATCGGACCTGCGACAGAGACTGGTGTCGTTCCGCATTTCTCTTGATCACTAATACTACAAGAAGGCCATACACCAGGATCGGCCTGAGTGACCATGTTGTAAGAGCCGCTTCCTCCCACTCCTGTATATTTGATAGAGTTTATCGCCGCTCCATGGCAGACAGCCACAAAAGACAACAGGATGAAGAGGTGCATGGCTTTCTGAAATAATCCAACCTGAAGGGCCCCGAAGCCCGAAATAAATATTGGTGTCAAATGAGAAACATTTCCGACATGTATAACAGATGTCAAGGCCTCATGAAGGGAACATCGGCCATTTTGGTATTGGGCATCTATGGTTGACAATTTGTACAAGAATAGACCGTATTTATCTCGTGCTTAGCAATAAGTGAGGAGGTAGTTGCCACCGGTTCCGACACAGTGGTTCTTTCTGTCATCCTTGTCGTACTGGTAAGCATCACCACAGGGAGAGCCAGTGCATCTGACAAAAGGTCCTCCATTCTGCCCGTTGATGGATACGGGTGCTCCTCTGAACTTGACGGCGACCTCAGAGAGATCATAGCAATCTTGGTTTCCCCACCCATTAAATCGAACTGCGAATGTGAGAGATACGAACATCAAAACATCTCGTCGATGAGCCCTTTGACACCAACACGTGTCATATTGATTTCTTACATTCTGCTTGGACTGAACCACACTGGTTGTAGACTGGGTTTCGACGAGCACCGACACTCCTGCGAGAGTGTGGAGGCATGTCGAACTGATGTGTGAGGTAGGCGCCACAGATGGAGACAGTGTAGGGGCAGTTGTTGATCAACATCAAAGAGGACGCAGAGACTGCCGCGAACAGAATGGTAAATAGGAAGAAGGTTCTCATTGCTGATTGGTGGATGCCAGTGGTCAGCAAATCTTTCCTTGGCAGAGAAGTTGGTTACTTATTTAAACGTTCCCATGACTGGCAGTGCCGCGGAATTCTACATACATATTGATCCAGATTCCCCCACTTCTCGGTAATAAACACGTTAATTACCGAGAATTTTAACGTGGTGGGGGAAAATGATCAAACTCTGCAATATTGAACCTTCTTTCAATTTTCCAGGAAATTTCAGAGAACATACCGAGTTGCAAAGAACAAAAGGTTTTTGAGTCTCAAGTACTGGCTTTTTTGCGTGGTTGAGAAATCGCAACAACACACTCTATAACAACGAACACTTGTTCACTTGGCAGGAATTTTTATTGAATTATTCATTCGTTATACCAAATGGATTCCTGTGGATTTGGAATGGGCGTTAGAGAGACTACTCAAAAAGGAGACGAATGTCGCGGCACCTGCACTTGTCAAATTTGAAATTTGAAAACAGATTTTGGCGGGATATACCTGTCACAGCTCCGGGCTTGGCGGGGTTATATCTAGTCGTCTTAACGTGGAAAACGTCCTCTTTAGGTGTTCCTGTACCCTTTTAATCTTCATCTACACCATTGTAGACGCTCGGAAAAATCATTCACCCGGATTCGATTTTCCTTCGACTTCTATGTCGATCACGTGAGCTTGTAACTTCCTGTCAGCGATAAGGACAGCTCTTACAACGTCAAATCCCAGATTGCTTGCTCCTATCTTCTTTAGATATATTTCACATTGTTTTATTTAAATTCATATAAATATTTAAAAAATTTGTTTCGATATGGATAGATTTGTTGCTATAAAGATCACTGTTCCAAACCGTGTTTTTTTACGGTAGATACCGCACCTTTTCTTCCATAATAAAATTTATAATTTTTGATGGAATAAAACATTCACGTTCTCAATATACTTTTTCATACAAAATTTCAAAGTTGATCACGTCAACTACCGTGATCTTTCTCGTTTCTAACCGTACCTATCGCTGCACAAGCCATCGTGTTGACGTTATTCGGCGCCAAGGGGGCAAGTTCTCTGACAGGTCCATCAAAAATATACCTGTCACAGCTCCGGGCTTGGCGGGGTTATATCTAGTCGTCTTAACGTGGAAAACGTCCTCTTTAGGTGTTCCTGTACCCTTTTAATCTTCATCTACACCATTGTAGACGCTCGGAAAAATCATTCACCCGGATTCGATTTTCCTTCGACTTCTATGTCGATCACGTGAGCTTGTAACTTCCTGTCAGCGATAAGGACAGCTCTTACAACGTCAAATCCCAGATTGCTTGCTCCTATCTTCTTTAGATATATTTCACATTGTTTTATTTAAATTCATATAAATATTTAAAAAATTTGTTTCGATATGGATAGATTTGTTGCTATAAAGATCACTGTTCCAAACCGTGTTTTTTTACGGTAGATACCGCACCTTTTCTTCCATAATAAAATTTATAATTTTTGATGGAATAAAACATTCACGTTCTCAATATACTTTTTCATACAAAATTTCAAAGTTGATCACGTCAACTACCGTGATCTTTCTCGTTTCTAACCGTACCTATCGCTGCACAAGCCATCGTGTTGACGTTATTCGGCGCCAAGGGGGCAAGTTCTCTGACAGGTCCATCAAAAATGACAAACTCATTGTGGTTGGACTCGTCCTTGATGTACTCTTCGAGCTTTGTCATGAGGGGTGGTTCTAATTTTAGAGATGAGGGGTGTTTCTTCATCGTCACACTGCATTTTCCGATGGTTCCTGGAATGTAGTGAGCTGCGCTGCATCATTTTGATCATGGGGTTCTATCGTGTTGAATTGCAAGACTACCATTCATTCACATATTGTCCTACGATCGGTGGACAAAAAATGATATGGTTACCTCTCTGTCCCATCTTTTGGATGTCTTCGGCACCCCAAAGAGCACCGCTGGGTACGTACACCCTTCTTCCTCCCTCTTTCACGGCCTGCTTCACATTTTCATGAAAGTCGGCGTCTGCGAAAGCGGTTGGGCTGCCCACCATCAAATCAGAGTGCTTAAGGAAGTGCAATCCCCATTCTTGAACTACTTTGGGATGGCAAACCTGTTCATAAATTGAGCTCCATTTTAATCATCCATCTTCATCCAACACACCTCAACGACAAGATCAGGTTTGAAAGAAGCGAAATCCTCGAGTTTCTCCAGGATGAGATGATTGGCAATGGCTGGCTTTGTGCATTGAGTAATCTTCTCCTTTGATCTGTTCCACACAAAGACTAACTCGAAGCGGCTCTGAAGTACTTCGTCTGTGAGAAGAGCTTTCGCCAGGTATTGCCCTTCATCACGTCACAATCCTGAATAGGGTATGGATCATTGTGTATACCTAGTTCTCCAAAACCAACAAGTCCAACTCTCTGCTTGATGACGCTCATGTTTGATGTTGATTGTTCAGTTCGCCTTTACGCTTTTGTTCATAAGGACTCTACAACCAGTTCCATCACGATTCGATTTTCAATTTAATGAACACACACGGAATGATGAATCCGGGAGGCTTGAATCCGCCTCTAAACGCTCCTCATCCTCAGTGGTATACTGGTTGATCTTTTGCCGATTGTATGTATTCATAAAGAAACACCTCATTCGAATGACTCTTGCCGTCTCATCATGCAACACCCATAGACAATCACCATGAGGTAACGCACAAAGATAAATAGTTGTTCTTTTGTTTAATCAAATCGACTCCAATTGCCTATGGCCACTTTCGAGCCGCTTAGCTGGATCTCCGCATTCTCCTCCTTTTTGTTTTCCTCCGAATTTGGCTATCTACATCAGTGTTTTTGCCGAAATTTTTCCCGCCAAAACGTAGAGTTTTCGGACGTGAGGAAATGGGATCTCATTTTGGCGCCAAAATGTCGACATTGTAGATGTACATACCTTCTTATCTTCAGTGATCTCAGGTGTTCCATCGGTGTCATCATCACTTACACCCCCCTCTTTTTCTGGCTCAGCTGGAGTTTTCAGTGAATTTTCATCCTTATTACGTTTGTAGATGGACTCACTCGCTGCGGGGACATTCTGTGATTTTGCAGATTGTTCAATGGAATTCTTCATCTCGCATAAATGTGGAAAATTATTCATATTTGCTTCAGAGTCTTTCCACACAAATTCGTACTGGAAAAATTCAGTATTGTAGATGTGATTGTAGATGGTGAAAATGGCGGGAAAATACCTTCTTGCCCCTTGACCTTATCCAAATACCTGGTAGGGAGTTGACAAAATGCATAGATTGTATTTGATCTATCTTCAGTGTTTTCTGAAAATTTTCAATGACTTTTCCGAATCTACAGCTCCATCTACAACGAGCCCACTCACCATTTTTTTCTTTCCAAATTGAGAGTAACAAAAGAGTATTGCGGAGGCTGTGACCAGCATAGTCCCCTGCTGCCGCAGTACTTTTCCTTGCAATTGACACTGATGCGCTGAATTTTCTCAGATCTTTCTGTGAATCTCACGTGAAATTTCGTGGAAATTTCACCTTCTACAATGAGCTCTTCGGAGGGTAGTTTGTATTTCTTTAGACGATCTACATCTCTTGGTGATAATAGGACATTCAAATTGCTGCTCACATCCGCAGATTGTACTTGTCGGACTGTACTTTTCAGTGAATTTTCGGAGAAACTTCTCTTCATTTTCCGGGAAAAGTAGAAGAAAATTCTAGGAATAAGAAGAGACGGACAACCTTTCAAACCTGTGGCTGGGGGTCCGACATCAGTTGATGTTGTCAGAGATATGCTTCCCGTGTTACGCACAGTCGTTGTAGATGTGTTAGACTCTCCATCTACAACAGGTGGGGCCGACACGTGTTTTCCGAGGAATATCACTACCGCTGTCACATTGTCTAAGGATCCCCTGTCAATCGCATAGTGCACGAGCCGCTGGGCCGTTTCTGTCACCTACGGTAGTTAACGAGAGGTTCACGGTAAGAAACGAGGATGGATAGACTCACTTGTACATTATCTTCTCTACACCGAGCCACAAAATTGACTGCTTGCTGATATGAGGTTCGGTCCCTGTAAATACTCAGTTTTCCCGCCAAAATCTTCCCGCCAAAACCGGACGAGAAAACCGTTCCAAGAAAAAAAAAGACCCATAATGAAAATCTGAAGACTCACCACAAACCGTCACAAGAACAGATGAGGAACTGATCATCCTCTGTAATTTCTCTTTTGAATATAAAAGGCTCCGCAGACACAAAGTTTCCCTCTGCTTGGTTGTATGGATGCTTGTAATCGCGATCACCGAATGACCTGGCGACGGCTAATGCACCCATCACTCTGCCGAATATGACCCTTCCTGACTATGTTTAGTCGTTGTATTTGGACCTCCTTCGAAAATGATCTGACCCAAGGTCTCAAAACACATTATGAATGATTTGATCTCTTAATGTCAAATGAAAGGAGAACATTTGAAAGTCATGAAAGACTATATTGTTTGTTATAAAAGGATGCCTAAAACGGTGATGGTTTCTAGATGATCGACATAAAGGTTCATGAACAAATAAAACTCACCTCCAGCCTCTTTGATACGTTCCTTCTCGCCATTCTCATTAGGCTTGTGCTTAAATGATAATAATTGTGCATTGAAAGCAGTTGGCAGATCTTCTGGATCTTCTGCCGGAGGTGTCTCCTCCCCTGATGAACTCAATTTATAGATAATAAATAGTGATCATGTCATATCTCTTGAAAATGGGAACACGATGAAATGAAAAAAGTGAACTGAAGTGATACCTGAGAGTCTTTTGTGGCCCAGAACTGCTTCTGAGTCACCTGCATTAGCTATATACAGAGTCTTTCCAATCATGATGGCGATAACGGCCGTGGAACCATCCCTCCAACCGTCTCTTACTGAGATTTCTAAAATACTACTATCTGTGCTGGCAAAACCATTTTTAATGGCCGTCTCCACATCTCCCGCTGCGAAGGCGGGATCTTTCATTATGGTGAGATGAAGAGACTCTTGCAGCAGGGCAGCCGCTTTGGCCCCTCCATGTCCGTCGTAGACGCCATAATAGGCGACGTGCTCGTTGGTTGGTAGTGTTATGTCAGGAAATTGTGTACGAACGTCATCGAAAGCAACGTGTGAGTCTTCCATTGTTGGCCGCCGCCCTGTTAAGAAGAAATCAGGTCAAAGATGAAATATTAAAGAGATCCTCGGATAATACTGAATCTCCAGAGGAGATTCTTAAAATGTATGTATATGGCCAGTTAAAGATAAAATAAAGACTCACCTTGAGCGCTGTCGCTCCCTGAACAGGGAAACCGGCTCTCCGCGCTCATCTCGGCGACCGATATATGAGATGTGAAGTCCGCCCGAATGGATAGATCAAATAGGATCAAGACGACCAATCCACCTTATAGATGTTCTTTTTTGATGGTCTATCGAGGGTGGACGCTGCCGATGCAACTTGGAACTCTTGACCGAAATGCGTTTGCAAATTTTTGTGCAAAACCCAAGTCCTTCGTTCGCCCAAAACAATAGACAAAATGCCCGTCTCTGGGCGAGCATAACAAGCAGTTGGAAGAGACATGATCTATGAGCCGCCACGACTTGGACACACAGTCACATGTTCTTTCGATCTCAGTCTCTTTATACATTGTTTTTCTTCTACCACGTTCCTAGACCGAGAATGCCTCCACCGACGAGTCCTAATACAGCACCGATACCTCCAAGTCTAAGAGGTGCTCTCAGGGCAACATCTCTTGGCATGGTTCCCTTATACATTCCCTTTCCTCCCCAGTACAGTCCTGCGATGAGCCCATATACTCCACCAACGACTGTGGCAACTTGGGCTCTCTTAAATCCCGTCAAAGAGGTAGAGGCAACTGGTAATTTTGTGAGAGGGTGGAGTTCTGCTGATTGTTTGGACATGATGTGGGCGATTTCGAATCGATATCAGATGCATCTCTTTGTGGTTGGCAGTTGTAGACATAGAATCCCTCAACCTTTTTACTTTTTGTTTTTCGTCGACGACGAAACTGACGCCCCGGAAACAGGATTACTGTTTGCTGTAGTACATCTATTAATAATACTCATGAAGATAAGTAGATGTCGTGTCGATTATTTGCTATTTATTGGCTCACAACATGTTTTCGAAAATGAAGGGTAACCGCCTCTGGAGGAGACGAACTCAGCTGCACTGTGGAAAGAAAATGTCATCCTCTGAAACTCTTTCGGGCTACCATAATTGGATATTCCCCTCAAGTGAAAACTTTGTCATCTGATGAGACTCATGTGTCCGCTGTGTCGGGCTTTTCGCTCGGGTGATAAATGATCAGGAGAGCTGTCATTGTACAAGATCGGGAATTCTGATTGAAATTTCTGCGATAGTTCGCAATGCGATAGAATGTTCCGCTACTTAACGTAATAATATCCGGGTTACTTACCGTACGTCTGGGTACCCAGACCACCACGGCAAATTTACCAAGTGGTTTGAGGCAACACGGCAGCAACATGCTGCCTCCTTCAAGTTTATTCGAGGAAGATCCAGACAAACAATGCACAGCTGTAGGTATTTTCATCTTGAGCACATAATATATATGATTGATGATTTTGATGGAAATTAGCAACTGCTTAAGACTGTTAAGAGTCGAGAATTCCTAGCTGTATCATTTGGAACAATTCTCTGCAGCGGATTAGCAGCTCTTACCTTATTGGTGGGATATGACTTCTTCCATCTGATCGTATACTTCCTAACGGTCACTGTCTGTTTTCTCATCTTCGCCACCTTTATCTTCGCACAAAGCTCATTTTTAGATGGTTTCTTCGTATGCATTGGAATGGGATACTTCTTTGTGGGTTTTCTTCTGATGCTGTCACAAGTGAGCGATCATGAGAAACCTCTCTCAATGATTGACGATGACAGTGTATGATACTTGGTATTGTCCCTGTAAATCCAGGGTTTGGACAGGTGCAGATCGCCGTACAGGTATGATCAATGTTGTCTGTGATCATCAATGTCTTTATTTTAAATGAATCATCCCAGTTGGAATTACTCTGCCGTCTCATAGAAACAATCTCTTGGGTCACCGGCCTCATTTTTGCCCATAGATCATTCAAAGGATTCAAGATCCTGATCATCTACTCCATTGCCCTCTTCATCCTGGTGTCTCTTTCTTTAGCAGCTGCCTTCTCATGGGGTATCTTCCCCGTTTTAAAGACGATCGGTGAAAGTGGTGTGACAACATTTCGAAATGTGGCGGCAGGATTATGGTGTCTTTATTTCGCTTTCATCATAGGGGGTTTATACTTCAGAAGGAGGTGATCATCTCATCCTTTTCCAAGAATTTTCAATTTTTATTCCAAGAAAATTCTGAAATTCTGCAGGTGTTTTGGAGGTGGCGTCTTCATCTTTCTACTCATTGCTTTATTTTTGAGATTGGTGAATCTCATCATGAATGCATGCATCAAAGAGATAACCGATGGCCCTGTCGATATTCTACAAATGGTCACCAGGTAATTCCTCGTTGTAGATACAGTTGTAGATGCCAATATACCATTTTTCATTCACCACAATTTTTCGTCTTCACGAATTTTTCAGCAGAAATTTTCTCTGTTTAGAAAATTCGTCTGAATATCCATGAAATTTCACCGAAATTTCGCAGGCTGGCCTCTTTTCTGTTTATCTATTTATCTGTCGGTACAAGTGTTCTTCGCGACCCGATGAAGACACTCTACTATTCTTTGAATTTAAAACAAACCGCGTTGCAGAATCAGAGTCTCGTGGTCTCTTGGATGATCGATCAGGTGAGATATCTCCATGTACAACTATGATGTCATGACGATTTATCATTTTTTGTGTCGATACATTTAATCTGTGTTGTAGATTGTCATTTTCACTGAAAACCCATTCAAAAAATTTCTTTGCAAATAAAAAATCTGTTGTAGATTGACACCTGACATTTGACAGGTGCCATCCATCTGCCTTCTTTTAGACGAGGACGGCACGGTGAATCACGTCAACAAATTCGCGACTTCCAAGTTAAAGATCTCGGCGCGGCACCCCCTGGTCAACTCTATGTTCATGGAATTCATTACCTTTGATGATGACGTAGAAAAGAAGAAGGCCATGAGGGAGATGACGTCACTCAGCCGTGATAAGAACAAGACGTACGCGACGTTCACGTCGACAGGGACGAGGGTGAGTTTTCCGCGAGATTTCGGTGGTTTTTGAAGATACGACGTGATGAGATCTGTGACGTCATATGTGAATATTTATGATATCGCATGGATATTTATGATATCATAGGGGGATACGACTCGTGTCATAGAGTGGACGTTAAAGTTGGTCAAGTCACACATGCCCCTGTCTTCATCGTCAAGTTCCGAGAAGACTAGTCTCGATTCTATAGAGCTAGCCATTGCGGGAAGTAGAGGTAAATATCTGGTTGTAGATGGACATCATATTTACTTATTTTATTATTTTTGAGGTAAATAAAGTTTGAATTTCGAAGAATTTCAATCTTTTGATTTTTTTATTTTCCATTTAAATTTATTCATTTTTAAATTAAATTTCAGGGGGGACATCTGTGACGGGGTCGTCACTTGACTCTGATGAGGTTAAGACATTACTATGTCTTGGTCGAGATATCACTGAAGAATTGGAAAAAGAGAAATCACTCAGCCAGGCACGTAATAACGCAGAGAGGTATACCAGAAAATTCTTAGAAAGTTCTCGGAAAATTCTGACGTAAATAGGTTGGCATTGATGCAAGAGAATTTCGGTAAAATTTCATCAAATTTTCTTTTAAAATTCCATCACGATAATCCAGAAAAAGATGAGAAAATTCATGTAATATTCACCGAAATTTCAGTCGCAAACACATCACATGAACTCCGAACACCTCTCAACTGCATCGTCGGCATCACCGATCTGCTCCTCCTCCAATGCAATGTGGAAGCCGACGTTGAGATGATCACCATGATTAAGACATCGGCCAACTCATTATTGGCTCTCATCAACGATCTCTTAGAGTTTGCAAAATTAAAACAAGGCAAAATGCGACTGACGTATGGCTCCGTGAACCTAAGGTGATTCCAGGAAAATTCTCGGAAGAATCTCTGAAAATTCGCAGACTTTTCGTGGAGAATTGTGTGACGTCCATGAATGTGATGTATGACAAGGACGATCTGGAGTTTAGTTACGTCATATCACGTGACTCACCAGAGTTTTTACGAACAGACGACAATAGAATCCGACAAATTTTGTATAATTTATTAAGGTGAGAAATTCACGCGAAAATTCGGTGAGAAAAGATTTTATTTATGGACATGAAGAATAATTCTTGGAAATTTCACTGAAAAGTCTAGTAATGCAGTGAAATTCACCCCAAAGGGTCAGATCATGTTGTTTGTTCAACCTATCGTTGTAGATCAAAAGAGTTTCGTACAATTCAAAGTCACTGACTCGGGCATGGGCATGTCCCCCGAAGACCTTCAGAATCTTTTTCTCAGATTTTTCCAGGTTTGTCAATCTCAAATTTCAGCGAAATTTCACGAGATCTCAGCAAAATTTTTTTTGGAATATTATGTCGAAAATTTCTGCCACCTCAAGTCTTTGAAATTTTTTTGACAAAAGGAGGTGGAAAGACACGTGGCCGACAGAAAACCCGGAACAGGCATAGGATTATCTATATCGAAGCAGTTGGTGGAGTTGATGGGTGGAAGTATAAGTGTTACCTCTGATTTAGGGGTCGGAACAACTTTTACTTTTGTTGTGCCGATCGGAAATATCTCCGAGTGAGTTTTCCACGAGTTTTCATCGAGTTTTCACTGAAAAGTATAGTTCGCCGGGGATGAGGTTGGGGTTACCCCCCGCCGAGTGTGGGGATCAATTTACAACCCCCGAGCACATCGTGATGACGTGTCTTAACAACACCACCATCTCATCTACAATGACCGAGATTCTGAGGAGGGAGTATCATTTTGAGGCTCTACACTTTGAAGAGGTAATAATATAAAATAATAAAAAATATTTTAAAAGTCTGACGTGTTGTAGATGGACGGATTAAGCCATGAGATAGAGAGATTCGACGATCTACAGCCCAACCCCTCGGACTCGTAAGTGACGTCATCAGTTCTCATTCTGATGAAACCACATCGGAGCAAAATAACTGCAGCTTCCTTTCCATAATCTCCTGAAATTTCCGATAAATTTCCGGGAAATTTCTCATCATTTTCCAGGTCGAGTGTACCGGTGATGACCCACTTGACTCTCATTTTAGAAGTGACTTCTGCCTCCTCATTACCTTCTGCCATTCTACAATCCCTTAAAGCAAAAAATGTCAATATCCAGATTTATTTTATCATGCCAAACTCTTCCAGAACGATAAAAGAGGTGAATTTTCACGAATCTACAACGTTGTAGATGGCTAAAAAGATACAGCCATTCGATTCGATTTCAGAATTCAGAATATCAGTGATAAGGAGACCTTATAATATCCACCGAATCGCACACGTCATCAGGTGATCAGAATTCAATATTTGAATTTTCCGCGATTCGCATTTTGGCGGGAAAATGACGTGTACAGATCTGTACAAGCCCCCACGAATAGAATGAGAACGCACAGTGATGAGGTATCGAGAAGGTCAAGGAGCTCCTCAGTGTCCTCTAGAACTTCAAAGTCTAGCAGGCCTCCAATACTAAAGGTAATAATCGTTTATTTTAATATTATTTTTATTTACAAAAGTAAATTTCTGGGTTATTTTTATTTCGAAAAATTTTGGTGTTTTTTTTCACGTCCGGGAATAACAATTGTAGATGGGAAGTTTGAGACCACCACCCAGTCTGATCTACAACGGACCAACGTCAAATAAGGAGAAAGACTCAGTCAAGCAGAGCCGTAACTACACTGTACTCCCGCCATCTACAATGACGATGAATCCTTCCAACAGCGGAAATTCCGAGGAAAAGAGGGTTTCCCCGGTAAAGACAGACCCGGATAGCTCCCCGACTGCATCTACAACTCGGGCTGTTCCGAACTTTTCAGCCCCCCCAACTTTCTCCCCGCCTCCGTCCTTTTCTTCAGTGCCAACATTTTCCCCGAACATGGCATCTACAAACCCGTTTACAACGACCGCTCCAAACTTCTCGGCAGCCCCGACATTTTCCGCAGCCCCGACATTCTCGGCAGCTCCAACATTCTCCACAGCTCCGACGTTTTCTCCAGCTCCAACATTCTCCACGGCTCCAACATTCTCCACGGCTCCGACATTCTCCACGGCTCCAACATTCTCCACAGCTCCGACATTTTCTCCAGCTCCAACATTCTCAAGCACATCTACAACGCAGAATACAACACAAGAGACAAGTTCCAGGAACGTACCACCCCTCCTACCCATTGGGAATATGCCTTTATTCTCGCCATCTACAACGAAGGACAAGTCACCAAGGGTTGTACAGAAGGAGGATGGAGAATTGACATCACCTCCACTCGTCCCGGCCCAGAGGGACATAAGATTACTCATTGTAGAGGTATCTTTCCTCTGAAATTTCGCTGAAATCAAATTTCCATGGAAACAGAATTTGAAATTTCAACCCGTTGAAAAATATTGTTTCGAGAAATTTCGATGAAAATTCAAATTCTCAGGACGACAAGACGAATCAGAGGGTTGTACAGTTGATGTTGAAGAGAATTCCGGGAGTTTTCTACGAAATGGCAGATAACGGAAAGATTGGCGTGGAGAAATTTTTGCAGGCCCACGAGAGGAAGGAGCCTTGGGATTGTATTTTCGTGGGTTTTTTATTTTAGAAAATTTATTTTTATTCGAATTTCGAAACTCGGCAAATTAAACTTTTTTGTCTCATTTGATTGAAAATTGTAGATGGACAGTCAGATGCCAGTGATGGACGGAGCGCAGGTAAATCTCCATGAACGTTCACCAACTTTTGGCTCATCTACAACAGGCCACTTCGGAGATCCGAAGAATGGAGTCCGAACACCCCGAGTTGGGGCACACTCACGTGACCGCCCTCACGGCCAATGCACTGATGGACGAGAAGAATCAACTTTTCAGGACGCTTGTAGACGATTACCTCACCAAGCCCATCACATTCCAAACCTTCAGCACCAAACTGCAGGTGACGATTTTTATACGATTGGGTTTAGGGTTTAGGTCATTTGGGCATCATTTCTGATGAGATGACAGGTGATTAAAGATGATCTAGTGAATGTCGATGAAGATTCGAATGAGTCGGACGATTCAGAGGGCGAAATCGGAGAGGAGCCGCCAGCAGACTCCTCGTAGAGACCACATTTTGTACTTCTTTAACCTGGGGTTCTACTCACACGGCGGATTTACACGCTCTACATCTGCTTTCTCAAAGATAAACAATAAAAGAATAAATAATTTATCCACTTTTCCGCCGGATTTCAGTCCATTTTCAGTGAAATCTCAGTGAAATCTCGGTGAAATCTCTGATCATCTATTTTCTGGAACAATAAAGTGAATGATAAACAAAGCTGGGAGGTCGAAGATATCTCTTTTGATGGTGAAGTGGATGCTCCCCCGGACAAACTCTGTCGTTTCACCTCCGAACCTGATCACACTGAGTCGACATCAGACATACACAGACATCCTAAGAAAGAGCAGACTGAGCTCGTCACTTGACGCAGACTGCTCGTTATAAATATGAGCGTTATAGATGCTCACCTGCTGATCCCACTGCTCTCTTTGACTGCCGAATTCATAGTTGCATCAGCGTAGATGAGGGGGAGTTTTTGATGAAACCAGAAGACAGTCTCTGCATCTAATATCTGGAATATCGCCAAGTCGTGGAGGTTTGTGGGTGTCGGTGCGTGCCAATTTGATATCTTCAACATTGTGAGAAAATCCTCGAACCTCTTTACCTTTCTGAAGGATTGGTTGCAATATTGAACCACTCCTGATTTCTCAAAGATGAGGATTGGAAGTTCGAGGAGGTCAGCTCCGGCAGACACCACTCTTAATTGTTCTTTAAACATCGAATGAAGATACGACCTCTGTTCTGGTGTCGTGAATTTGCGGACTAGTTCTACCCTCTCTGCTATTTCCCGATGAGCCCGCAGCCCATTCGGATCGACTTGGACACCCCTGACAAAATGAGATGGTCATTCTCGGGATGTCGAGAAAGTCCTACTTTGCTGTGAGCATTTGCAAAAGGGCACGCGAAAGTGACGCATCTCTGACGTATAAAGATGGTGGATCGTCTGTTTCTATTGCAGGGATTTGTATCTCGGCTGGGAAAACATTTTCGGACAAGATGTTTGGATTGAAAATATCGGTCTGGAGATCAGCAGTAAATTGATTCAGAAATTGGGTCATCGTATCAATCGTCTGTGATATGTCACGTTCGGCACTTTGAAATATGTACCTCTCCATAAGAAGATGAACCCTCATAATAACCATAATTTCTCCTCTTTCTTGACATGTTTGAGTTGGCATCAACTTCTACGCACACAAGGCGTTTTGCGACGCATCGTTGGCAAGGTCTATCTGATCAAGATTAAGTCGTTCAGGTGATGGTAAATATTTACTGATATCACAAGAGGTGTGCCCTCTTCTACAGGCCAGACAGGCCACAAGTGCTCTTCTTGAAGTTGCTGATGTTGCCATCGCGAATTCGGAAAAATTAATTTTTCCTCAACAATTCGGAAACCGGCGGACGTCCGCCAAGCTTCGATGAGTCACGTTGCGCGACCGCGGTTCAGATTATTTACACGGTAATTCATTACTACAAGAAGAGACATGAGATATTAGAATGCGTTTATATAGACCATCCTTTGGAGTCCTCTTCATATGTCTTCTTTGTTGGAAAATAGTTGTGAGTTGATCTTTTTATGTTAGATTGGAGCTGTCGGGATACCGCGGGACTATATCTTGTCAAAAGTGAATGAAGCTGTCATATAAAATGGAATGTTCAGCCTTCACAGATCCGTTTTTTATGCTGAGTTTTCACTGGTTCGAGCCTCTACAAGTTGGGCATTATGCCTTGCGTGGAACAACAGGTATAAGACTATTGTGAATGTCCGGACCTCTGAAGTATCTTCATCAGAGAATACAATTTACTGTTGCTGGTGTCTTCAAAATTTTATGTGGAGAGAAAGGTCAACCTGAAGAGGTTTTGGCATTTCTTTTCGCAAGCTGATGAGTCCGCTTCTCGCACCACCGCATACAACACGGATTTGTACACTTTTAAAAATAAATATTTTCTGAGATTTGCCGATCTCAATGAGACGCCTCGTTGCCAAGCCTCGACTATGTCAATCGCGTGTTGATAGTGCACGGCTTGCAAAAAATCACATCGTCCCTTTGACTGCGGACTCGCGACGCAGCATTGCTGCTTGAAGTTCTCATGTTTTTTTGGGTTGGAATTTTATGAACGTGTTGTACACGGTTGCAGATATAAGGGAACCATTTCGACTTTCATTTCGTTGTTGGAGAGAACCACCCAACACTTTAATTGTCTGGAAGGAGATTTCGTTTTTGTATCGATGAGACTTCAAGGGCTGCGAATGCCTGGATGGGTAATCAGTGTGGCAGCCGAAGGTGTGACGCGTTGGGTTGCATAATGAATAAAGGTACACTGGTAGTTGTGGAATTTATTTATATTATTCGTGGGATTAATTTTTCTGGATTTGTTTTTCTACAACGCCTTCCATCTGCACACGTTTTGAAATTTCACTCATGGCGCATCATCGGCTTCAACAGGTACCCTTCCTCTGATATATTAAATATAACAAATTGAAACCCTTTCCATTTCAACTTCATCTGATTCTTTTGAAGATAATTTCCCACCTCTCAACGGCGCCCGTATCATCCTCTTTAGACCATGAGTTATCCCCTACATTGAATGTCGACGTGCAAGAACTAGTTAGTTTTTTGGAGGAGGAACATTATACAGTAAGACTTGAATTGTAGAGGTCTACTGACTGTCTAGTTAAAAACCGCGCTGAGTAAATTACTGGCGGATAACATAGTTGAAGTCAAGTCTGATTTATCACGAAATGAATGGAGGGGCCAATCTGTCAAGTATGTCCTCCATTTAATTCGTATCATGTCGGTACTTATATAGTGCAGATTCGCTGAGAAGATCGCAAGTTTCAAGACTGCCTCTGTCTCTGACATCACAGGTAGTTAATAAATATGGATGACGTCACACGATCATTCGAAGACAAACTCTCATCTTACTTCCAACAGAGAAACCCTCGAAGCTCGTAGCCTTCTTCGAGACAGTCAGCTTCTTTGATCATAGCACCGTGACTCGACTCATGACACAATACACTCTCTTTGGTAGCAGTGTACTCAATCTGGGCACAGAGAACCACCTGAAGGTCCGCACATTCAATCATTATTTTCCATCAATCTGTTTCCAAATAAATTTCAAGTTTCAGTCATGATCAGAATGAGCTAAAAATAGTAAAACCGTTGTAGTTGTTACCACAGATCGATTCTATGGAGTTACCTGGTGTCTTTTGCCTGTCAGAGCTGGGACATGAGTCTGATCTCTCCAGAATGCAAACTTCGGCCACATATGATCACAACACACAGACTTTCATTCTTAACACACCATCTAGCGCTGCAGTAAAGGTGACCCTTTATTCCTACAAAACACCAGAAAACTCTCTGAAATTTCGTTGAAAAATGACGGAATTTCAGCACTGGTGCCCTAACGCGGTGGAACACGGTAGGACTGCCGTGGTTTTCGCTCGGCTCATCATGGACGATGATGACAAAGGGATCCACTCATTTTTGGTGGAATTGCGAAACAACAATGGCCAGATTATGGAGGGAATTATGATCAAAGATTTGGGAGCCCGAAAAGGCCTCCACGGTGTTGACTACGGCTCCATCTCTTTTGACAAGGTCAATATACCCAGGTGAGATTTCTATGAAATATCGGTGGAGAATCTCGGGATTCGTCTGATTTTGACATTTATCTGACGTGTTCCCAGGGAGGCTCTTCTCAATCGGTACAGTAATGTAGACGAGAAGGGAGATTATTGGTGTAGATTTCCCACACAACGTCGACATTTTGCCGCCCTTCTGGGAGGTCTGTACATTGGCAGAATAGTAGCAACCACCATGTGTATATCGGGTCTCAAAGTCAGTAAACCCATGACAATGCCATTTTGACATTTTTGACAGGTCGCGATCACCGTAGCGACGCGCTACGCGCACGTTAAAAAACAATACGGCCCTTCACAAGAAAACGAGATGGAGCTCATCACTTACGTATCCCACCAGGTCCGTCTACAACTATCAAGATGACGTCACAAAATCAAGATATCATATGAGACATTCTGACATTTTGCAGCGAAGACTGATGCCTATATTGGCCACAGCTTTCGCATTTGATTTGTACAATAAACACCTGGTCTCTTGGTTGGACAAGCAGGAGAATAATCCGAGTGATTCTCCACAATTCAGAGGAACTTGTGCGGGATTCAAGGCTCTGGCGTCCAACTATGCGGTCCAGCAGATCCAGACATGCAGGGGTAATATTCCGGAATGTTTGATGACGTCATCACTATACTGACGAAAAATATTTTTCGAGAAAATAACAATCCCATAATTCGAACTTTAAAGAAAACTTTGATAAAATAAGAGTTGTAGATTGACATGTACAGAATGCTGCGGCTGTGAAGGGTTCAGAGAGAGCTGGCGCATATCTACACTGCAGAATGATGTCGACAACTGGGTCACATTTGAGGGTGACAATATGGTCGTTCTACAACAGCAAGTCAGTACCTTTATCGGTTTTAACCATCCAATGTGGTGCCAAATATAGATGCATACCCTTTACAAAATACAACGTTGTAGAGGCTCACATTTTGAAGGTGACCCGCTTCCTGCTTGCCGAATACCAAAACCAGAAAGGTCGCGGAAAATTCAGTGGGGTATTGGAGCACATGAACAAGCGGGCAAACAAGAATCTTCACGGAAATGTCATGAACAATATGTGGCTTAAAGCTGCCTTTGAAATAAGAGAGGCAGAATTATTACGAGAGGTGATTACTGGCACAAATTTTTGAAACTGGCACAAATTTTTGAAACTACACAAATTTTTGAAACAGCACAAATTTTTGGAACTGCACAAATCTTTGAAACGGAATGTAATGTGACTTTGTACAGTTGAGCAAGAGGCTGCAAGTCTACAAAAACGAGGGTGTCGACTTTTTCGATTCATGGAACCAGAACCTTCCCTTGGTAAGATATCTTTATCATTCTATTTTAAAAATATTTATATAAAATCTAATATCACCAGGTATTGCGTTTGGCCACCGCTTTTATAGAGAGGCTTGTGTTTTGTAATATTTACAGTGTTCTGCAAACATCACCAGCCTCAATGCAAGATACTCTGGGTCAAATCTGTAATTTATATGGGATTCAGGTATTTTCAGGATTTTATTGAATAATTTTTTGATAAAAAGATTGATAAGAGCCCAGGCTGTCCACAATGACCTCGGCTGGTTTGTGGGCCACGGGACTGTTTCACTCGAAAACGCCAGATACTTTGACGAACAAATCACTTTATTGTGCGGAAATATCGCAGAGGTGGGTTTACATCGTTGTAGATTCAGGAATTTCGTCGATTTTTTCTTTGATAAGCTGATTGGAACAGGTGTCACTCTTGTTGACCGACGCGTTCCGTATCCCGGATGTATGCTTGCCGAAAGAGCTTGTCGACCAAAAATAAAGAAGTGACCATGTCTCGATCGATCATCTAATGACTTGACTCTAATGTATGGTTCTTGGTATTTTAGTAAGACTTTCATAATGATGCGGTAACTACCTGTGAGTAATACGTGAATGTTAGCGTGCATCTTATGGCAACTGGAGTACTTTTTACCTGCATTACATGTCCTTTGACCCCGCAGGTGGTGGATCTGTAGTATAACGGATTGTATGTACACAGAGGGTAGATCGAAAATAGCAGGATTTTGAAGAGGTCGAACAGACAAATACGAGCTGACGGCAACTTCAATCATATTAGAGACCGGCTCAGACATAATAACTACCACATCACCGCCGTCAACAATGATTACACCATCAACCAGCGGATCATCATCTTCGACCATCGCATCAACCGTTAAACCTTCTTTCGTGCCATCGAATGCCACTACATCCACAACCAGCTCAGCAGTTCCCACGACAAGCTCAGCAGCATACCCACAAATGACATCTTGTGAGAGATGGCCCTTGCTGTGTTGATCATCACAAGATAAATCATGCATCATCCATTTTTATATTATCATCATCAGATCACGTCGATTTTACTAAAACTATTCTGGATTTATAACTGTATTCTTCATCATTTTTGGTGGAAAAATTTGAAATTTAAAACTGAGCTTTGCGCGGCAAGAGGATTGAAAACTGAATGCATAATGTGACCGCTATCACCAAGTTCCAACACGTTAATAACCGCAACAAAAGCCTGTTGGAGCTGCCGCTCCTTTGAAACAGAAAAGAATTACCAATTTTAAAATTCAAATAAAAGATCCGTTTTTCAGGTTTATTCTTGGTCAAAGATGGCCTTCAAAACACCCGGTGTAGTTAAAATTCTTCTGCCTGATGTCTGAGGATATACATCTGTCAAAAAGTAGTACACGTGTCCAGCCACAATTCCCAAAAGGTCGTGTGCCGGCGGCTGTCCGAGCATGTACCCTATTACGTCAGTCTACAACGAAAGTTTCTTTTTTCAATTTGATTTTTAAAAATATTTTTGTGCATTAAAATTTACTTTTCACAAAAAATCTTTTTACATACAAAATTTTGAATTTTAATATGTTAAAATTATTTAAAGAGACACTCACCAAAGCCCAAAATGACCCAAGGGAGATAAGGTGCGGTGAAGTTGAAGAGTCCAAAGAGACTCAATGTCAAATGAGGGTTCCTTCTTCCCCAAACGTACACGACCATGAAGGCCAAGCAAGGAGCTAAGAACATCACTCTGATGCTGGAGAGAATGGGAGACACGTGGCTCAACGCCATGACCAACTAGATGATTTAATTGATGATTTGATTCGTATTGATCAGACTCACAACAAGGATGGTACCGCCGAATATATACATATAGAGGAAATCAGCCGTCTTTCCACGGAATGAACCCTCTTCCAAAAGTTTTGAATGTCTCACTCTACATGTTTGATCAGATAATTGTTATGATGACCGATTGAGTGCAGACTCACAAGAAGAACATATGAAAGACGAAATTAATTCCCATCCGGTCATAGAACAGGAAATTTGTTAACACTCGCCATATCTGTGCACGTAAGCTCATCATCAATAGATATGTTTCATCGAATCCAGGAACGAGTAATTACCTCAAATTTCGACCAGACAAGAGGTAGATTCAGATACAATTGGAGTGGGGACACTAGATCCAAGTAGACGGCAAGTGTCGTGATGAAGCATGCAGTTGTGTATGTCCTTGTTACGACGGGGAGGTTCTTATACCAGTCTTCAAATGGTTGGGCCATCGTGATATGCGTGCTGATGTATGTGGCAAGATAAATTTGACACGTCGCAAACAACAAATTGAACCGAAAAAATTTTTGATTTCATTTTGGATATGTTTGTGGTCTTTGTGCATGTAATTTGCATCACTAATCAGATTGCTAACAGGAGGAAATGGAACTGAATCACTCAGAGTTGAATTCATGTACAATATATACACGCTATTTAAGAGACAACCCATCGAAGTGAAGAATGTTGTAAAGCAGCCACACATCCATTACATCCATTAAATCTATCTGAAAGTACAATCAAGCTTGGTTCCTCCCACAAAAGAGATTGGACGGTGTACAAGTAAAATATTTACGTATAATTTCACATTAAATGTTGTATAATTATTGGTTTTATCTTCGTTTGAGTTGAACTTGATCCTTCTTCCCATGTCTGTGGCAATGCTCTGCGATGCAACACTGGCAAGCTGAACAAATTAATTTTGCGGGTTTTCTCTTTGCAATTTCCAGTGAAATTTGGTCTGACCACCAAATTCAAGCATGCATAGGCCGTCTTGGATTGGAACGACATGCAAGCGATTGAGACGATCTCACTGGCCAAAACAAAGAACATCACCTTTAATCTGTTCAAACAGAAGAAGTCGCCCAGGAATTTTGGGTACGACTACTTTGTCTCTGTGCCACCAAGCAGTAAAAAGAAGGTGTGTGAACACTTTGGAAAAGACTGACGGTAATAGCCAGAGAAAGGTTGGCCTCTTCTGATCTTCCTTCATGGCTCTGGGGAATCACAAAATGGAGTTGGTGACATACAGTACTCTCTTCGACATGGTATCACGAAGATCATCTTGTGTTATGATAAGTGGAAAAGTGGCCAGGTACGTTCATGTGATACGTAATCACGTTGATAACCACAGGATCCCTGCATAGAGATACCTCATCCAGAACAAGATGAGAACCCTATTAGTGACGATCAATCCTCGCAACCTGTGCCAACAGAGGTACGTAATAATTGATTAATCATGAGATCGTTTGCTTCAAAATTAAAACCACTCCTTATTGTAATCAAAGATCAGAGCGATCGCTCACCCTCTTAGATTTGTGAATTTTACGCAGAGAATTTCATCACATTATCTCCCTCTCTTGACAAACAGTACGGATACGGCTGGAAGGCAGACGTGCTGGAAAGCTTGGTCCATGAGGCTTTAGAACTCGGCCTGAAAGAAGAAGTGGATGTGGACAGAGTCCATCTTACTGGATTTTCAATGGGTGGTTGTGGTGTCTGGGAATTCGCCGTGAGATGCCCACAGATGTTTGTTGCTCATCATAATGTGTTGATATGAATATCTTTGATCGTGGATAGGTTTGCAAGTCTGGTACCTATTTGTGGGGAAGTCGCGAGTAACATTGAGGCGACTGCGAATATTCCACAGAGGTATGGTTTGAATTAATCTGTGATTGATGGATGAAGGATTTTTCATGGTGACGCTGATACGATTGTGCCGATGAGAGAAAGCCAAGAGGTAAAATCGAATTATTATTTATTGAATTTGGTCCATTTTTCAACCGTGGTTTGCGGTAGCGAACCGTGATCACGGCAATTAAACACAAATCTAATCGAATATTTATTGAATTTTTGATACTTGAAAATGTTCTTTATTGCAGTTCGCGGTACGCAACCGCGAATTGTACACGGTAAGGATTAGATGAAACCGCACAATGGCATTTATGAAAAATCATATTCTGATTTCAATGAGTGATGAAGATCCAGATGTACAATGCATTAAAAAAAGTAAATGCGAAGGATGTGGAGATCACAATCTACAACGGGGTACATCACGATTCTTGGACCATGACATATAATAATATAGAGGTCGGAAGGTGATTCTTTGTGTCTAATGATCTATTCTAAAAGACACAGGTGGATGCTGTCCAAGTACCGCTCATGATGATGTGGCCTCCTGCGATGGACGTCATCAATATACATACCTTCTCATCGTGTTTCTTTTTGTTTGCTCCTGAAATATTAAAAATTACGCTGCATTCTTGTGCATCTACAACTGGCTATTTGGGTCATCAGAATAAAGAGGACGGTGGAGATTTATCTTCTTTGCTTCTGGTTGGCAAACAATATTGCTCCAAGACTGCATATACGCCAGAAGACACCCATGGCAACCAAAGCTCCAATACAAATTCCCATAGAGTTGAGATGGTAGTTGAACAACTCTAGAAGGTGCTTCTGAATGTCTTCCTGGGCTGCCGTGAAGGTACTGATATTTGCAATGGAGAATGCCTCCATCGCCCATCTGCTTGGCAACACAAATGACGCCCAGTACACTACCCGATGTCAATTTTGACAAGATCACGACACTCACAGATGATGGAGATATCTTTCAGTCCTTGGAGAGTGGGGCTGAATCCACCAGCACAGCATTGTATCATGATGATCACAACTCCTGCAAGTTGAGATGTGTGTGGCTTCATCAGTATAGACAAGAATTGCGCGAGACCAGAGATGCAGAAATGGTTGATGAACAGGATGACCCAATAAATACTGAAATGTGCTGCAAACGTCAGTAAATCAAATACGACACTTGTACCTCTTGGAACACTGATTGTGTAGTAGAAAACCAGAAACACCACCGCAACCATCACATAAGAAGGAAATGATGCGATGTTCTTCCCCAAAAAGTATGACACCCCTGAAGACGTCATCATGACATCTCTTGACATGACTTGTTACCGTTTAGACCAGATGCGTTTTCGCGCCAATATACCGCTTTTTCAAGACCGAAAAGTCTGAGGGAGATGACCATGGATGTCAAACTGCTCACAAGTACAAGTAGAAAAGACACTTCCGGTATCTGCAGAATTTATCTTTTCTTCATTTGTAGTGGAGTTAATTCTACGCATCAACAAAAGGATTGAATTTTTTAAAAAAAATTACCTGTAATTCCGCTGGATTTCTGTATATCAGACCAACAATAATACCCGCGACAATCGCGAGTGCGACATCGCTTTGAGATGTCTTCAGCTGTCTGTAGTTCTGTAACAGAGTGCGCACAAAGACGTACCACACTTGCCATATAGGATGAGTATTCTAAACAGGTCAATCATGTCAAATTGACAAGCTGTCATATTGACAGGTCATCATCATAATATCAATGTGGTAGTAAGATATCTTACTTGTCTTGTGTTATGATATGCTACTGAGACATCGCGGTGAGATGGCACTTGCACTATCGGAACAATTGAACAGTTTTCATCTACAATCAATCATTATATTTCCCAGTTTTTATTGCATCCTGCGGTTGTACATCGGTTTCTAAAAATAGATGAGGAAATCACAAACCTGAGATGATGTCCAAGAAATAATCACAAGGATTCTGCTTCCCTGCGGGTATATACCCTTGACTCTCAAAGAAATCCGCCATCTACAACGAGTCAGCGAGAATACACGCGTTGTAGTTTGTCACTGGCCTCATCTTTCGGGCCATTGTAGATGAGACTTCCTCCCTTCTTTAGCAGGATCACGTTGTCAAATTGATCAAAGATGTCATATCTCGGCTGATGAATCACGGTCACCACAGTCACTATGATATCTCAATATCAATGCTCCTCCATCATCTGTCACATTACCTCCCACTTCGGTCAGCTCTTTCAGTGTCTGTATGTAAGTCAATACCCGAATGATATCATTCGTTCTCAAAGTCATATTACTCACCTTGCACAGCTCCAATGACATGGACGAATCGAGTCCCGATGTTGGCTCATCCTGCAGAAATCATCATCGGAGATCACCTCATGCACGTATAGACATACCAAGAAGAGAACAGATGGTCCGTTGACTATCTCCATGCCGATATTAGCCCTCTTCCTCTGCCCTCCTGACACCCCCCTCTTCGTCTCATCCCCAATGATGCTGTTCCTCACCATATGAAGCCCCAGCAGTTCAATCGTCGCATCTACAACCTGACAGAGTGTCATTTTTTCCTGGCGAGATCTGATGGAGAATCTCACCCTACTCAGATCTTCACTCTTCATTCCTCTTCTCTGTCTGTATTGTGCGGAGAATCTAATGTTCTCCTCCACTGTTAGTTCCCTGTGCATCACGTCTTCCTGTAGTCTTTAAGTCAAAAGATATTGGTATCGACAATACCGCCGATTCGCAGCAGACGCCATGCGCCATACAAGATAGAATGTGATGACGTCATCATACCTGTGGGACGAATCCAATTATAGAACGCATATTCCTGACATTCGGACGCACTACCCCGCTTGTACAGTCGATCTTCTGCATAACCGCATACATCAATGTCGTCTTTCCACACCCTTTCAAACTTGAGTGAAATTTCAATGAATTCCCGAAAAGGACTGACCACTAGGACCCATAATGGCAGTGAGTTTTCCCGCCTTGAATATTCCGCTCATCTCCTCGAGGATGACCCGGCCGTTCGGCAATTTATATTCCAAGTCTTCAAAGACGAGGTCAATACCTTCTACCGCACCATCATAAATTCCCTGCGTTTATCAGCGAAATCTCGGCGAAATTTCAAGATTGTGCATACCATTATTCCAGGATTATCGTTTATAATGCTGTGTGGGGATCTCTTGCTCTTCATAATTCAGATATATTTTCCCATTATTCTTTTAACTTCTACCTTCTTTACAAAGTTCCAGATTGTCTTGAGAAGGCTGATGATGATCGGGATGAGGAATAAGATCAGTGGAGTGATGAACACAACCAACAACCTCGCTTGAGGGTAGCTACTTCCTGACACGTGTCAATTTGACATTTGATGTCGTCTCAAATGTCAAATTGAGACTTGATATTTCGAGGGTTGCTACCTTCTGGGCAAGAGATGACAAGCCATAATAAAATATAGAAAGGGGGAGGGTAGCACCTGCTTGGCTCTACAACTGCCTCTCTGCAGAAGAAATGTTCCGGACATATGAATCTACAAACCCCATCAGAAATCATCAGAGTTGAACAGAAATTTCAGGGAAAACTCGCTGTGTTGTGGTGTTGGGACAGTAATAACCCGCTTTACATAAATTTTCCGCAGGTGCTCCACCGCATCCAAGCTGTGGAGAAGGTAGGAGGGGGGTGTAAGGATGGCACATTGTGGGGTTGTCAATATGCCACTGACGTGTCGTGTGTTTCTCGGAAGTGTAGTTCGCAGTAGCGGGTGGGCAGTATGATCCCTCCAAACACTTGAAAGCACATATTCTGTTCACGGGACAATAATATCCTGCATATTTCAGTGAAATTTGCCTGAAATTTCGTTCACCTGGGCAGCATCTCATAGGACCTTTTGTTGAGGGATTCTTCCCCCAGAAATCGGTAGTGTTTCGGTTCACCTTAGAATTATTATTTTTTTCTACACAAATATAAAAATATACCCTAAGGAAGCCTCCAGCGCAGGCCGAATCTCTCAACGAACTGCCTGGATAACAATGGTCATAATCAATAGGTTGCGTTCCGTTGCACAGATATTGTTCCATATTTGCTTCACTGCAGTCATCTACAACCAGTCAAAAACTGTGCTTCATAGAGTTTTAAAGTAAATGGAAACGGACCATCTCTTTCTGAACAAGTTAAGGCAACGGAGGGGTCATTTGGCCTCTGATAACTATAATCGGGCTTCGGAAATGCCTCGAACTCTAAATTACCAACAGAAGGAACACAAGTCGCATTCAGATACGACCAACTGCAGCTGTGCCTGAGAGTCTCAGGTTCGATCCTTCCCCTGGCTTGTTTTTTTACTCACTTGCTCTGGTCGTATTGGGAGCAGTCGCGACAGTTTTTGAAATTTCCACAGGGTTCTGGACATGTCTTGATCAATGGCAGGTGCTTCTTATGGAGTCCTTGGCACGTCTTATTCTGAGGCCACCAACCGCATTCTTCCAGCCTGACGCAAGTTGCGCAATCTACGGGTCCATTCTCGAAAGGGTCGTTGCAGGTGTCATCTGTATCTCTCAGAAATGTCGTAACAGTACCAAAGCGCCATTGCGCTCGGTTGTTAACGTGGCAGTGAAAAGCAAATACTGACATCCTGCCACGGGGCAATCTGTGAAATTCAACATCATCTGACTTTTCACACTTTTGTGTACAGTGTAGTCGACCGCTGTGTTGTTCAGGACTAAAAATCCGCATCTGCCCTTTCCAGTTGTCAATGCCTTGAAGCATTGAAAATTGTACATGACGCATTGATCACCTGAACAATTTGAATTCTCGTTCTCCTCGATGTTCGATACATATATTTATCATTTTTGAAAATATAATTTTAGAAGGTGCATGATCTTGTGCAGTGATGGTTAAAATGGAAGACTTACTTTTCTGTTGGCATTCAAATTTATTTCTGGCAAGCTCTCTTGGTGCATTGATTTGTAGACATGTTCCGTCCTCTTCATCCCAACCACACAGCTCAGAACCCACACATTTTCCACAATTAATACGCCAATTGCAATTCTCGTCATTTGCGGCTGAATCCCGATCAGAAATGACCACCAAACATGTGGAAATGTGAATCCCTCTTACGTATATAAGGACATTTTGAGGGGTCTGATAACTTCCCCTTGGATTTTGGATCGTTTAACTGTCCGGATCAGATCACAGCCAATGATGATTTCGATTCACCTGCACACAAAGTTGTGAAGAAAGATCCCAAGCACATTCCGTTGAGCCGACACAACTCACACAGTCAAAGTTTCTGCACGCATTCTCTGGAGGATGATTTAAGAGGCGAGGATTAAATGGAGTCACTCACCTGAATGAAAAGAACATTGCGTCATGTTTTCAATAGTGGTCGAATTCAGCCATACTGCTGTTGCACACTGAACATTATCAGCATCAAAAAGGTCAGGACAAATTACCAGTTGAAGAGAGTCTGACCATCCGCAACCTCTCTCAGTGTCTGCTGCACAAATATAACAACCTGATGCAGAGTATTGCGAACAAGGATCCTCTAAATCAGGTTAATGATGGATCTTGGTAAGATGTACGTACTGGAATTCTCATATGGACACTGGTAGGGCGATCTATTTAGTGCTGGCGAGACCGATTTGTAAAAGACACAGTTCGTGCCATCCCACGCACAGCCACGCAAAGGTGCATTCCCAAAGACAACACAATCCTCACATACTTTTTGTTTTCGACAAAAGTCCTCTGCTGGATCGTAATCAAAGCATCGGTCTGTCACAAGAGGAAGACCAGAGTCGATGTTCTGGCACGAATTGGTGAAATTATACCACCCACAATTTTGGTCATCAGTCAGACAGTCTTGGCAGTCTAAGCGTGTTGGGCAGACTGTCGTGGTCAATTTTTCATCATGAAAATGAATCACATACGCACATCGGGTGGGACTGCAGCTGACAAAACTGGTAAAAATGGAGCTGTAAAGACCAAAAGAGAAAAAACATTGTGTAGGTGTCCTTGCCTCATCTTCCTTCAGTTTGGCTGCTGCTGTAATCGTGTGGTGCTGACATTTCCGCTCACACGGGGATGTCAACATCATTTCAAAATTTGGTCTGGCAGCCGTTGCATCGTCAACAGTGGAAATAGCGGTTAACGTAGATCTCCGATATGATCTGCGGTAAGAAGCGCGACTTTCGCTTTAACCGCTATTTCCAATCCCGATGTTTGTGACGACGCAACGTCCGGCTTCACAAAAACTGGGGCATTTTAGATGCTATCCTATCAAAAGAAGACAAAATTAATGTTATAGCACTTCTGTGCACCAAATACTTTGAAAACCATTTATTTAATACGAAAGCTGCATTACTATTTATGATATCATTTCTGTAACCGAGGAAAAACACATCGAGATAGAAGTGCCTCCATGAATATGCACAAGTTTGATTCATACCAAAATCCAATGGTATTATGTATGGACCGTTTCTGTACACAGAAAGAATATGATAAGCATTTAATCTAGATTTTAAAAATAAAACATCTGTGGACACCTCGACAGCTTCATCAGATCTCATAAAGCTGCTCCTCATATTAACCTATGATGTCAACCTGACCAAGCTGAGCTTGTCACTTCCACGCATGGAAAGTCTCATTCGAGTGAGAATGATCCCACAATTTCTCGGACGCGTTTCCAAAAAGGAAACAACCTCAGACCAAGATCAGACAAAATGGAGGATGATACCATGCAATTCAACTTAAAGAAACTCACAGCCCTTCACACAGACGAGGACGGAAATGTTCCGTATGATCGCTTGTGTTTATTGTGGAAGGACATTTTCCACATGGTCGACCCACTCCCCAAAGAGATTGTGAAAGATGTCTATACACCTGATGAGGCACTCTTCATACTCGAGGAACTGTGTTATTCGGTAATCATTTATCGATCGTCTTCAAGTCTCTATTCTGTCACAACGAGATGTGACGTTAGTGTCTGAAACAAAGATGATCATTTCAAAATACCGTATTGTACAATCTGATTGGGTACAGACACAAAACCAAAATGTAAAGGAAGAAACAATAAAGAGATCGCCTTACAAAAAAGGCTCCCTGTGGAGTGAGGTACGTTTTTTTATCAAATACAACCTCTATATCTTCTTCCATCACTTCCGTCAAGTTTCGGTGGAACCATTCAAAATTTAGAGATTCATTTCAACAGTCGGAGAGTGAGGGAGAGATCATTAGAATGCAAAGAAGAGCCAGAGATGAACTTGTAGAACTCGCCGAATCACAAAATCAGGTCAGACATTCGCAACACCCTCTGTGTCAGAAGGGTCCTGGTGACATCGTGCTTCCATGCATTTGGAAACACAGTTCCACACCGGATTAAGTCACCGGCTCAAAATGATGAAAACATCAGCTCATTGTCTTTACGCCTCGTTAGCGATGAGGGAAGATCACGGTAGCTTACCGTATCACATAGTATTGAGAACAAAATAGAAGTTTCAGTGGCTGTGCCGGTGTATCTCAGTTGCAATTTTATTGCAGAAAAATACTCTGCACAATATAATCCTGTACAAAGTCTATTTTTAGCATCTCTGCTGAGCAATAATCAAATATCTGAGCTTGCCAAAATAGACGCTGAGCGCACTGTGACGAAAAGAAATCAAAATAAATTAAAAATAAATTGACTGGTTGTAGATCGTCAGCAGAGAGAACGAAGAGTTGAAGAGAAGGCTCAGGAGAATGCAGAATGATATGGACAATGCGAATAGAGTGTCCTCAGAATTAGAAGAGACTAAAGAGGAGCTAAAGACCTTCAAAGAGGAGCACAGTAAGGTGACAAGAAGATTATCTATTCTGCAGAAGGATTTAGGTGAGTTGGAATTGAATTGTAGATAGAATTGTAGATAGAATTGTAGACGAAAAAATGTGGAGGAATTGTATTTGGAAAAAACTAAAATTTTAATCTCAAAACAAAATTAAAAAATAAATTCAATTCGGAAATTTAACATTGAATCATTGTAGACGCAAAGCAAAAAACCCCACCCTCACCACCCCTCATTATACGTCAAGACAATTCACCGAAATATCGAGACGAGATTTCCCGCCTAAAACAAGAAAACGATATCACACAGGAAGAGGTAATTTTTTTCTTGTCTACAACGCGTCAATCAACAAAAAACTTTCCCGCCAAATTCTCAGCTTCTACAACGCCCATATCTTATCATTTCAGTTGGAAAATAAAAAAAAGGCCTGCGACATTTTAGCCGTGAAATGTGAACAATTGGAGGCACAGTTGGTGAACGTGACCGGACAGCGTGACAGCGCTCTGGAGAGTTTAAGACACAAGAGGCTGAAGATCATGTCCATGAACAGAGATCTGTGAGTTGTAGTCACCATTGTAGATCGACAGATCATGACATCATCCAGAGAACAAATGAGGGAGATGCAAGCCGCGTTACATCAAGTGGACAGTTTTGAGAGAGAATTGAAGCTGAGCGAGATCAAAGAGGATGGCGTAAACAACGAAGTCCTCATCAAGCTGGCCCAACTAATGGAAAAGAAAATGGAGCTCATCCACAAGATTCAGGTCTTCTACAACACTGTAAAATGACGAATAACTGAATTCTCTGCAGGAAACAAATACTAAAAAACTGGGAATGCGGTTGAATATACAAAAACTTTTGATCTCTATTCAAGATAGAAAGATGGATCAAGCGCAGCATCGAGTTGTAGAACCAAAAGTCGTTGTAGATGAGGGGTTAGAGAAGGTGATCCACAGATTTGGGTGGGTCATACTGCTCATCTGTGTGATCTCTATCATTGTGGTTCGAAGTTTCACGGAACCGGACACAAAGAGGGCCATCTTCGAATACTGAGTGTGAATAAAAGCTGAGAAATGATTTTGTGTTTGTGGCGCGCCAAAAACAGAAATTCAAATTTGAACAAACTCTAATATTGTCATCTTATTAATGCTCTTGGTGGCTTATCATAATGCTCCTTAATGCAAGTGCATCTCTTGCTTTTTCCAAATTTTGAAATTTGGACGATCAGAAAGAAATTATTGCCATCATATAAAAAGAGGGTATTATAGTGCATCTATATACAACTGAATGCTTGCTTCCTGTGATTAGAACAAGTTTATAAATTCTTTAGAAATGATTTGTAAGCTTTCATGCATCAACTGGGATAGTTACAATTGGAAGTTAGATCTTTTAAACAAAATACCAGACACTGATCTCAGAGATAGAGTCCTCCTGGCTCATAGTGGAAGGACTATTTCTAGAAAAATGGCTTTCGACCCATTTCGCATTGACATTAATAGAAATCAGTTGTTCTGAAAATCATCAAATATTGTCATTTATTGTTGGCTCGTCATTGCATGTGACAAAAAAAGGCGTGCATGAGTGGCCACACAACCTTGGACTGGCGAATAGACTGAAGAACAGTTTTTCAACTTTTTAAACACAAATTTTTCCAATTAAACACAAGCTGAGAGTTTTATCCGTTTTGGGTCTAATCACGAGAACCATCCTGAGGGGGGGCTGTCGACATATTCTACACCTCTTCCCACGATATCCACTCTTCCTTTCAATGCGCTCTCCTCATTGCTCAACCCCAGGACTTCCCGGGAAAACTTTCGGGCACATTCAATTGCGACGGCGGCGGGTTTGAGGAAAGGGAATACCATGAAAGTATGTGTCATCCCAGAATAGATCTGTACAGTCCACCTGGACTCTCTCCCTTCTTTCAGTTTGCAAGCCAAGAGTTGGCTGTCCGAAAACACCCGGTCAAAAGACCCCGTTTGCTGTGGTGTGTCAAATCGAAGTTTCTTAACGCAATGATTCACGGTATCAAACGCAAATTAAGATGGAAAGCATTTCAAAACTCTTCAAAAAAGTGAATAATTTCTGCAGAAAAAGCAAAAAAATTTAAATCCTCACCACCAGTAATGGAGGAAGGCCAGATACATTGTTGTGAAAAATTGGGCTGACCAACTCGTGATTAGTGGGAAAATAGCCGGCGTACATCTGTGATGGATGGAAAAAGGTGGGTAGGTACTCGTGTTGCGCTTTCGGTAAGTAATCGTGAATATTCTCCTCCCAGGAATCGCCAGAGCAAGTCAGATCTAACTAAAATTTTCAAAAAAAGCTGCAAAATAATCCAAAAATGAGAAGTGGCAGAAAAATCACAAAAAAATGAATAAAAAAAATGATTCGTACCCATGGTGACCATAGGATGGCACCCGAGATTTGTGGCAAACAACAATAATGTCCGTAGTCGCGCAAGAATAAGAGGGATGCCAATACTAAATTTCCTCCAGAGCTCTCTCCTGCAAACATGATCTATTTATGGTCAATACTTTGCGACAAAATAGTCTAAAAATAGCTACACCCACATCTGAGGGGTCAAACTTTCCGAGTGTGATGAGATAATGGTAAGTTGTGATGATGTCATGAAGTCCAGCGGGGAAAGGGTGCTCGGGGGACAACCTGAAGTCTGGCACTACAACGAGTCATTCTTCACGCATGATGATCATCACTCACCAATGACATCGACGTCGTCTTGTACTAATTTAGAAGCAAACATCCTGTGTGTCTTGTGCGAGCATAGATAGTGGGCGCCCCCGTGTATGTACACCACAATCTACAACTGTTAGGAAGTAAGGATAACAAATTCGGTACCTTCTTGTTTTGTGTCGTGTGCTTCATGCTGATCCGGTCAGCTACAATCTCACCATCAAACTTCAAGTGCTGGAAATGTTAAGAGGATAGTCACAGAGATTGGCATACCTCGTCGAGCTCCGTCTTTGTGACAAAGTTCCTCCCATACTTTTCTCGTGATATTTTGACCTCTGTAAATGTCTTATCTCCCTCCAAGGCAGAAGTAAAGAGGTTGCCCACCAAAGTCCCTGCCTCTATCGAGTTCCTAATGTGCCTGATCATTTTGAAGAGGTCCTCTCTGCGATGATCCTCTGGAAGAAGCTTTAAGGTATCATCTTCTGGGATTCCTGTGCGGGGTGTGAACCTCTCCAACACCTGTGCGAGATCAAAAAATGAAGACATGATGGAGACAAAGAAGTCACCTTCAGTTGTATGATCCCCATAAACTCTCTGAAACACCTGCAAAAATTAGATCAATTAGTTGCCCGAGGTGCCTACGTCTGTGTGAGATTGAATTTTAGATCCCATGAGGAATGAGGTGCTCCTTGTATGACATGTCTACAGCAGTTATTCTTCAAACCACGTGTAAGTGGTGGCCTTACTTCAAGATGGCCATGAACATCGCTGGCATATATCGAAGGAAGAGAAAACTGACAAGTGATAGATCTACCAACCAGAACAGCACAGTTAATAGTGCCAGAGTGATGGTGGAGACTGATGATGAGAAGACACCTACGATGATCAATACTCTATATCAAGACTTTATTTACCTATAGGTGATATCCTCTTAGCTTTGGATGTGTCTATATCGAACGTAGTATGGTGGTCGTGCGGCATGATGATCGAGAGTTTGGGAGTGCTCCACGTGATGTTCCGAAATTTCGCAAGATTTTTACGTAATTCGAATTCCCGTCATTCTTTCCAGGCCACCGCAATTCCTTACCGCGACCCACCGTAACTGACGTGAAATTAACGTGGGGTGAGGTCTTTGTAGTGCATTGCTTGATGAGAAGAGTTCATCTGTCTTGGGCTTATTTATTATGATAAACTGTATATAAGAGTGACGCTGGCCACAAAGCATCCAATCGCCACATTGACACAGAATCTTGAATAAGGAGGGATTCCAGTGTTCCCAGGATCTGTTTTGGCGGGAGATGTGGAGATGGGGGTGGAGGTGGGGGTGGGCTGCTGGTGCCTGCTTGCATTGTGGATGAGAGATGGAGGTGACCTTCTCGTGATCAATTCTACAACTATTTTCCAACAATAAAATTTTCAAAAGTGTGTGAAAAAATATTTTTTACATAAAATATTATTTCCACCTTCTGGCAGGACTTCTGCGCAGCCTCTCTGGAGTTGAGTTCCTGATATGCTGTGCGTATTGATATGATCCGACGTCATCACTCGCCCCCTTCTCGATTGGGAAGACAAGGGGGTATTGCTCGTATCTACAATGCTGTTTGTCAAAAGAGTGGCCCAATTTTATTTTTCTATCGACGATGTGCAAGTTGGGAATCTGCCACGATTTTTCATAGAAAATCTCGACCTCGTCGATTTCCCTGGGAAGCGTTGGGACCGCCCTGATGATTTGTGGGATCACGTGATCCAAAACCTGCTCAAAAGCATGTCTCTGTACACTCCTCAGACAATGAAATTTCCTTGAAAAATCAGAGAAACTTCACCTGTTGGTCCGGAGGGATATTATGAAAGGTGTCTAACACGAGAGTGATCATGATGTCATCTTGGGCGTTGTCTATAGCTGTTGATATATTCTCTATTAGACTCTGTGTATCTCTGAATGCCTGAATCGCTTTATCCGAAGGTACTGTTCTTTTCAATATTATTTCATTTATTATCGACTATTTTATTCAATAATATTCATCCCAAGAATTCAAAGTTAAAATTAAATCCAAAATTAATATTCAAAATTCACCTTCTTGAGAGATTTTTTTGGGGCTTTCGACAAATCTCATTTTTTTACTCTGAATTCTTCGGGCAGAAGGTGGCCTACTCTTTGTCATGTGAACTAGCTTGGGATTCTGCGGAGTTTCAAATACGTCGAGTGACCTCTTGCGTGAAGGGGAGGGTGTGCGGGTGGGCTCCAGCTCCATTGGGTCTACTTCAGGTCTGAAAGTGTCATTTTTCTATTTTTTTAAGTTGAACAAAATAATTGCAAATTCTGTACAGATGAGAAGTATTGTTTTGGGCCGCGAACGTGAAGAGTGATTCCTTTCACTCATCCAAATGTAC
Source organism: Protostelium mycophagum (assembly GCA_002081555.1). NCBI lineage: Eukaryota > Evosea > Variosea > Protosteliida > Protosteliaceae > Protostelium > Protostelium mycophagum. The sequence continues at coordinate 32,420 of MZNV01002743.1, read as the reverse complement.
ATTTGGATCGATGTTTGCCGAGAATCATATGAAGTCATAGTGAAGATCGGTGTTACCTTCTTGGAGGAAGAGGTCTTGGGCTGAAGGCCTGCATGGGAATGTTCAAGTTTTTCTGTAGAGCTGCCACCTTGGCTCCTCGCGTTGGTGTGGTCTCTCTGGAAGTTAATTAATCGAAAACGAACTCTGTGTTTCGAAGTCAATATAATATACCCTGTCCTTTGACGTATGGAGGAATTCTAAATGAAGTCAGAAGATCTGATATCGTGTTACGAAATGAAGAAGAAAAAAGCAGAGAACTTGCAATGTCTCTGCCCAACATGATCGGTCTTTGTCTTGATCCGTCTGCGAAACTGGGTCAAAAAAATTTTGGTTCTTGGCTGTGTCGACAAGAGACAAGGACAGAGAGACAATCGAAGACATGATGAACAATAATTTATATTGAAAGTCTCATAGGGCATGAAGGGGATATGCGACTCTAACGGTGATGCTGCTGGTGGCGGATGACGTCGGTGTCTCTCCAACTCTCAACCTTCCATAAACCTTCTTGGAAGAATCCGCTTTCTTCATCTTCGCCATCGAAGACTACATCCATCTTTTTTACAAGAGTCTCTGGAAACAACATCATTTGCAGCTTCTTCTTGTCAACAACGGTACGCGTCTTTAGTCAGTCGAAATGTAAAATTGAAGCCCTACCTGATCTTGTTTGATTGAGGCTGATGATTTCGCAATCACTGCCACTCTCCCCTCGAAGGTCAGTTGCGTCGACATCAGACAGTCTACAATCATAGTTAATATTCTCACTTCCATTATTATTTGTCAGTAAAAACTTAAAAGTGGGGGGCAGTTTGAAATCACAGTTTAATATTATATTGAGGTATTATAATAACATTCATTTTCTGCATTGGCGGAAGGCTGAAGAACTTTTGGCGCGATTTTTGAATTTCTCAATAAAATCGGTCTACAATTAAAATAAACCGCCGTAACGGTCATTTGGTGCATCAGATGAACTTCTCAACAGACAGCCGTTCTGCTTCAGGGGTGCCTCGAAACGTGAAGATCGGTGGAATTGCATTCAACCGAATTGAGATCGGAAGAAGAAGAACAGTTGTGTTTACCAGTGAGCTCACATTTTCTTCCAAAATACGTCTGAACATTGGTTAGTTGCGAACACATTGCCAGATGGTGGACAAGTTGAGATCGAGAACATCGTCGTGACGCAGGTGTGTTGATTAAACCTTTCATAAAATGCTGGTCAGGAGATGACTTGGTATAGGTAGATCCTAGTCTCTTACATAATAGCCCTGGAAGCCTGGACGGCACTTTGACCTTCCATAATCGCATCAATTCTCCAATTGGCAACATTGGACAACAGAATGGGAAGGTGACTAATATTTAATCCAATCATGAGAGTTGTGTTCTTTTCTTGGTATTTCATTCATTTTCAATATTATTTCGTTTATCAGCTGAACCAAAAAATAAATTCAGACTTCGTTAGTTTTGCAGATGACTTATTGAATATAACTTTATACAGTTTGACATATCATCTTGCCCTTTCTTCTTGAGTTTAACACCTAAGCTTCCCATCGTAATTCCACCCAGTCATGAAGTGGAATGCCACGTAGTATTTCAACCGGATGCGACCGGATTTTTCGCTGCAGTTATCGAAATTTCACCGAAATATCCACAGCCTAGGCAAGTAGATGAGCATTCTTTCCTGGTATTATTCGTAACAATTACAAAAAAATACAATAAAAACAACTTTAACTATAAAGGATTTGAGCTGTAAAAATTTTATAATACTTGTATTGTAATATTAAATATTAACTTGATAAGACAGAGGATAACACTGTATGGAGAAGGAGAAGAGCCCACTGTACCACAACAGATCATTTATAATGTTAGTGTTTTACATCGTTGTAATCATCGTATCATCTTTCCCGCCGAAACTGATTTTCTACAGAACATAATGTCGCCTGTACAGACGTACATGTCGCCATCGAGGTCATATGTGATATCTCAACAGCGGTATCACGGTATTGATGAGGATGCAGAGAGTTCACGGAATTTCGCCGAAATTTCTTCGACAACTCCTGTGACAGGTCCAGTTCCCTTCTCCACAATCCGGTACAAAAACTTCGTTTCTTTTTGCAGTTGTAGAATGACGTGTACAGTGTTGCTAGGAGTGTAGAGAGAGTGCGCACCCCCGATTCAGTGTCCCGAAGACTGTTTCATCCAAATACGAACGAAAGCCACGAAAAACAAGCAAGAGTGAGTGCTTTTGGAATAAAAATCTTTAACTTGAAAAATAGTCGAATGATGAAGCCGAAACACAAAGGATAGAGCTCATGGAAAAGATGTGCAGAGATATGATGGTCACACTACAAGCCGTAAAGAAGAGAAATAGCCAGAGTCCAAGGGGACACGATGAATTTGCAGCGAAGGTGAGTAATTGGACGTTTGAGGCATAAGCACCATATAAATTAACAACACCACAAAATGCTGTGATTATATTGTTCTTTACGAAGCATTTTGTGGAAATTTACGTGTTTAGGCAGAGAAAGAAAAATGTGATAGCAGGGGGTCCCGTGAGTATTCCTGAAATGTCACGGATTCGGTCGACAGAGTCTCACGTTGAAATAGGTAGATCGAGTCAACACGGAAGAGAAGCCACCACAGACGGTAAGCGTATTGATCTGAGTGTCACGATGACATTTGATGACGTGTTTTTCATGACGTCTTTCAAACATCATGATGCACTGATGAGCAACAGAGGTGGAAGATGTTGACATTGAGGATCTCATTCGTTTGAAGCCGGAAGATGAGGAGTTGATGAGAGAGATGAGAACGCCAGAGAAAAACAAAGTCGTAAATCACAACTGGAAGAGTTTTGTCAGCGGCTCTTCATCACAGGTATGTCCATCAAATTAAGATCATGAAAAAGGATCACCGTTGTGAATGAGCAAGAAGGCGGTATCCTTCCGTACAATTTACAACTCATATTATTGATTTTGAGTGGAATAGGACACACCACCAGTGGACCGCATGGGAAACTTGTTCTTCAGAACCGGAAAAACATCACCCACGGCCTTGACCCCACTACACAGGCCCTCCACCCCACAGATGGCCTCTATGTTCAAGTCTCCAGATTACTCCAGCAGCTTCTGGTCAGATAGTCCAGAGGTAAGATCTGTTAACATTTTTTGGGCGTAAAAAATCCTTAAATCGCGGTGCTTAACGCGATATTTATCAATTTTTCTTTCTATTTTTGATGGCATCCAGGAACAAATGTCACCGATGTCAACAAAGAAGCGGGAGAGAAGATGAAGGCAGCGAAATATGATCATGCTGCATGACTAGATGTCGGGAGTTGTTGATCGGGGGATAAGTTTTTGAAAAAAATAAATATTCTATAACGCTCATACGAAATGGGGTTGTATTAAATTTACTTTTTTAACCATCTCTGAGAGGACATGCCCTTCCGAATTTGTTAAATAGATTTATTTCGAGGATTGTTGGCATTATTTTTTGGAATTTTAAATTGGGCTGGACCAAGTTCTATAAAAAATCTGGTTATGCCTGGAATTGAGATAAACCACAACCCCAATAACAATAAGAGGTGAAACAATAGATGTGAAGGGAAAACTGGAATTCATTGGTATGTCACGAATAATTGAGGCGATTGATTCATGGATCGAATGAACGAACAATTTCAGTGATCGAAGATGAGCTACAGAGTCACTATCTCTGGACCAGATGATTGGAAGGTTCAACCTTGGAAAAATGGAAAGGGATTAACAAAAGAGATCTTCATTGATCCCCCAGGATCTTCCATCTCTGAATCATTCACGAGCCGTATTTCAACTGCCGATCTTTTAGAATCTGGACCCTTTTCCAAATTCGAAGGTTACACAAGACACATTTTACAGCTTCCACAGGTGCGTTTGATGGATGATCAGGACTTTATTGAGAGTTAGAGAGGTGGTGATCCGGTCATCACCCTTTGTCACGAGCAGAATGGAGCACAAACAAAACATCAATTGAAGGTTTTGGAACCATATCGCTTTTCTGGTGGCGAGAGCACATCTGCCAAGCACGAAGGACCACCATCACGTGATCTGAACGTCTTCACCCGAGATGATGTTTGTGATGCAGATGTGGAACACGTTTTCTTACAAGGAGGCCAGAATCATCCTCTTTATTGTGATCCTGATTGTACAACCGATTTTTTCGTCATCAATACAGGTTGATCAACACTCTTAAGAATTCTACTAATCAATTCACAGGACCAAGCGAACTCACCGCAAAAGCGAGTATTTTTGGAAAGTCTTCTGTTCAGACGCTTTCCATCATGACTGACCATGTGTTGAGACTGACACCAGCGGTGGAAGGCTGCCAGATTGACCTTCAATCTTTAGAAGGTGGGCATTTTGTGTGGGTACAGATGGGGAAATGGGCACAAGACGAATAAATGCTCAAGCTATCATTTATAAAAAAAATCCAGTAGATCCGCCATGTTCTTGATCAATAAGCCACGATAATGTCTTTCATACTTTTGGAACCTCATAAAGTCAGAATGGTGATGATCTCCATCACAAGATGATGAGAGTACATACTGAGGGGAAACAGGGCAGAGTTTCAGTGGCTTTTGCATTGCTGGAGAGTATCTTCTTCTGGATCTCTTCCATCTCTTCAAGAGCTTTCGCGCACTTTCTCCTTGATGACACCCTCTCATCATCAAACCTTGAAATGATCATCCATTTTTTATTCCAATTGTTTTTTAAATTCAAAGTACAGCACGGAAGAATAGAAGTTTGATGGAAAAATCACCTTCCTACTTGAAAAGAAATATGTCTGGGGATCCTCTGCAGGACAAATGTAGTGTATCTCAGCATATCGACATACGCATTCTCTATATCCCCACACCTCTTATTTGACATCGCACTATCCCATAATTGGTTTGCAAAATGGTAATAATTATTTAAACCAACGCTGTTTTCCACATTCGGAAGATTTTCGGCGCTTCTGGAGTTCAAAGCTTCAAGTACCTGCATCATCATTTTCCATCCTACTTTGTCAAATTTCCTGTCTTACGCTATTTGTGGGCGCTTGGGGTGTTTGGGTGTTTTGTAGGTTTGGGTCGGGCGCGTTGACCTTCTGGACAGGTCCTCCGCCCTTGGATGACGTCACGAATCAACTAATTGTTCTATTCGAAAATAATGATATCACTCATATCTCCTCATGAATTAAACTTTTTGTCATGTGGGCTTGCAAAAAACAAGAAAAAAAAACAAAATACGATATAAATTTTTCTTCGTATGTTTCAAATAAGGATACCTTTTTGTTTTGAGGTGACGTCCCGATGTTTAGAGATGGCTTTTGTTCTACATAGATTTCTGGAGGAAGCATCGTCTTTCCCGCCACTTCTTGTATTCTACATCGTTGTAGTGTCACATTTTTATGCATAAAACCTACCTTGCCGCGTAAACAGCTTGGGCTTGCTGAGCTACGAATTGGGGATCCTCCTCAGGGGCAATCCCTTCTACTATCTACAATCAGTCAGACTAATTTATTCCTCAAATCGAGTCCGTGATTAAGTGGTGAGATGTCCTCATATACTCAGAAAAACAAAACTCACTCTCCACCAAATTTGATTGTCTACAACTCGTTGTTCTACATGGATGCTGACATTGCCAATACCGTCTCGAAGTGACTGTACAATTTCAACTTATTAAATGATTGTAGATGGTCACCTCTGATTGTGTGCGGCTTCCCACCAGCGGGTTATTCCAATGAAATCTGACGAAGTTCTCTTCCGGCAGTAATTTGTACATCACGTGACCACCCAAACTTCCCATACCCCCCTCTATATCGTCTCATCACAATGAAACTGATAATCCATCTACAATTCTGTAGATCATCAAACTCACCACAGCCAAAATCGACGGTTTTTCCCGGCTCAATAAATCTGGGGGGCTCCTTTTTCCAAATTCCTCCGTTGAGCACGTGATCACCCCGTTCCATGAACCGAGGTGTCGCGTTGACCAAGTAAATTTCTGTGAACTTTCCACTCCTGCGCAACTCTGTTCTCCAGCTGTCTTTCACAACCGGCGCGTTGTAGAGTGTCTTTTTGGCATCAGAAATAACAGGATTTTTAGAGATTTTACTTACGGCTGGTGCACATCCTGCAGGGGTTACCGAAGATGGTGCAGTTATTACTGAAGTAAAAGGAGTGGCTTTCAAAGTGTCCGTATGAATGGTAAAAATCTGGGAGAATTACTTCGTTGGAAATAGAAACATTTTGAAACGATTTTTGAAAATGAAGACCATAAGTTATGAATTTTAACCAGTTGTATTGGCTCTCTATTTAACACTGACACTCTATGTATCGTGTACTGATCTTTTCTGTGAGATGATCAGCAATATTTTAACCTCCCAAAAAGCACCTCAGTGCGTCCTCCCCACAATAAAATGTATTGGCGCCCATGTATGGGACCTGTATAGATGTCATTATGATGATTGTGGCCAGAAGGATACTCACCCTCCATTGAAAAGACAATGGCTGTACAAACTCATTTGGTGCCAAGTTATTGGCTTTTGTGTATTCCAGTAATCCTTCGCACGTTAAAAAGACGTCGCAGGTCAGCGAAATGCGTACCTTCCACACCAGACATGACGCCAGCATTCTCAGAGACAACAAGAGCGAATTGATCAGGGTACAAAAACTCATCCTCTGGAAATTTCCTCCACTTGCCTGTTGGGAGGGCAAAATCAGTCCTTGTGACATCAGAAATCATGTTGGTGATGGGAATCTCACCTCAGCAGGATATCTTTTGTGCGATTTATAATGACCACGACAGCACCTAAACTCGTTCAACCGTTGTTGTAGTCATTTCATCACCTCTTCCATTGGATTTCTTCAATTCTTCCGTCCATGCAGTTATTTCACAGGTGATGATCTGTTGATGGTGCGTGTTCATTCTCGATCGTTTGATGATTTATTCGTGAGGAGAAAATTTACGTAACTTGACAAAAATGGTTTGCAAACAACGGCAGATTTCCAAAAACCTGGTTTATTTATTAATTATCAAAATGATTAGCCACTATCATCAACTGCATCAGAACATCATATAAAAAGAGGGTATTTCAGTGCATTTTTTACAACTCAATACATTTGTAGTGTGTGATCACGAGCATGCCATGTACAGACGGGTGGAAAACACTGCACACTAAATAATAGTAAGACAAATATGATTTTTGAGGATTTAACTTTATGGACAAAAGGAAATACAAAAATCTGTTATTCTCTTTATAATACACGTGCTCGTTCTGTTCAATATTACATCATCTAAAGTTATTCCTCCAGCTTGATGGAAGGCTGCTGCTCATAGAGAGTGCTGCACTTGTAAGCTCAAAAGAGATTTCAACATTCTTTGACTCACTTGTTCCCTGAATTCTGTGAGAGTATTTGTCTCTCTCTGGTCTGGAGATATTTCTTTTCATTCGATTTTCTTTCATCAACTGCAGAACGTCGACGGACTGCGCAGCCCAGGCCAACTTAATTTCTGGGGAGATTTCTAGTGATGACGTCATCGTATCAGTTGTAGAATGGGGAGGTAGGGAGTTTCCTTCTCTAAAGGTGGGTGAATTTGGTATCTGGTGTTTCTGGTTGATGTGCGTGATGATCTATAAATTTCAGACATCCTCTCGATGAGGAGATCACCTCTTTCTCGAAATAATCCTGCATCTGTGCGCGATCTCGTTGTTCTTTTTCCATTTTCAACATCATAGATTCTCTTTCTGCCTGAGGAATTTGAGAGACTCTTCATCTTAGAAATCAAAAAGGTCACCTCCAACTCTAGAACTCTTGACTTGTGAGTCTCAGTGGCGAGAATGAGCTCTTTTTTGTGCGATATTTTCAAGTCTTCGTGTACATTCCTCCACTCTTCGAGTTGATTTTTGAGCATATTGATCATCTTCGTGCTGTTCTGCTCTTGTACCTGCAAGTTCGATTTATCTTCATCCTTTTGAAAAATGAATAAAAATCTACCTCCATGACATGCATATTGTGCAACAACTCTGATTTCGTCTTTTCGGCCTGGAAAAATGAGAATTAATCATGATGAATTATTCAAAATTTAAAAATCTACTTTTTGAATTCGCTCGTTCAGATTCTCTTCCTTGACTTTCCATGCAAGTTGTAAATCTTCTTTTCCTTCCAATTTATCATTCTCGACCTTTAGTTTTCTGATATTCTCTTGTAACAATTCAATAGTGACTCTCTGTGTCTACAACAGGTCATTTTCCCGCTAAAATATTCGCTGAAAACTACCTGTAGGTCAGAAGATTCTTTGGTCTCGACCAGTTGCTGTTGTAATATTTTCCTGAGGTGATTCTGGTGCTCTCTTTTCATCTCCTCGATCTCTCTTTGTAAAAGATCATTTGCTTCCTGAGCCATACCCACCCGCTTTGATGCTGTGATCATCTCTTCTTGCATCTATCAACATTCAGTATTGTTTATACTCTCAAAAATAATTTGACAAAGCTACAGTAGTTTGTATTTGAAAAGTCTGAAATATTGAAATAAAATAAAAAGATCAATGATAATCAATCATAGAAATCTCACCAAACTGATCTTGTCCTCACGTTCTCTTTTACGTTGTAGAAGGACAGTATTCTCCTCTTTCAATGCTTCAATCTGCCCCCTCAATAGTCTCGCATCGGAGTCGTCCCTATCAAAGGCGTGACGTGCATTCTTCAACGCCAATTGTTGCTCTTCTGCACTGCGAAAAATCGTCAGAATTTCAGAGTCAATTGAGATATTAGAATGTGACATCTTACTTTCTCATCCTTGCCGCCTCTGCTGCATGATATTTTTCTTCTGAAAGGCTGAGTTGCCTCCGCAATGTGATATTCTCATTCATCAATTCCTCTATCACTTGCTGCGTTTTATCCATCTCTTCACGTTTGATTTGGAGCTCTTTGTTCAACTTGCTTATTTTTCTGTTCAGTTGATTCCTTACATCCTCAATGCTGCCCGCGTTTTCTTCTGCTGTGCCTTGTGTCTCATTTAATTGGTCCAGTTGGTCAGCGACTTGATCCTTCAGCTCTTCAATTTTCTTCTGTTTCCTGAAAAAATGAATAAATCTGCAGAAATTCAAATCTTTACCTCTCGAGCTCTGCATCGTGTTTCTCCTCCTTTCTCTTGGCTTCTTTTTTAACTTCTTCCATCTCTTCCAATAATATCTTGTGTTGCATTTTTAACTTCCTAAACTCTTCTATTCTTGCTTGATCTTCCTCTTCTCTCTTTCTTCTCGCTTCTTCCTTCTTGACAAAAGCCTCGTCTTGTTCAATACGCAGCCGCTCTTCAAGAAGTTTGAGACGAACCCCTTCCTCCTCCTTCATCTTCTTTTCTTCCATCTCCACCCTTCGTCTCTCAACCTCTTCTCTTCTCTTTCTCTCTTCCTCTGTGTGCGTTCTTAGCATTATCACCATAGATTTGCATCATATCGTCTGTACTTGCGGCACTCAATTTTTTATTGTTTTGTGCATATTTTGTGATTTGCGGCAGAGCCCAAACACGAGAGACCACACTCCAAATTAGACATAACTGAAGGATGTTGAATATACCTTCGATCCGGTATCTTCTATCCTCCTCTTCCCTTCTTCTTCTAGCTTCTTCCTCCTCCCTCTTCCTCCTCCTCTCCTCTTCTTCCCTCTCCCTTTTCTCTTCCTCTATACGCCTCCTCTCTTCCTCCTCTCTTCACAGATATGTAAGAATATACCGTCATAGATCGAATAATATGCCAAAAATAGAAAGTACTAATGATCCATTTGAACATGCCAAACTCAGAATCATAAATCACCAAAAAACACTGGTATCTTTTTATGCATTTTATATTGTGTGACAAAGCCACAGACACAATATACAGATTGAGAATATGAATGTTCTGATCACCTCCTCTTCCTGGCTTCCTCTTCCTCCCTCTTCCTCCTCTCTTGTTCCTCTTTCCTCTTCTTCTCTTCCTCTATTCTTGCTATCCTCTCCTCTTCTTCCCTTTTCATCCTCTCCTCTTCTTCCTTTTTCCTTCTCTCCTTCTCTTCCTCTCTCCTTCTCTCTTCTTCTTCCTCTCTCCTCTTCTCCTCTTCTTCTTCTTTCTTTCTCTTTCTCTCTACCTCTATCTGACGTCTTCTTTCTGCTTCTTCTGCTTCCTTCTGACGGATGATGGCTTCTTCTGCTTCCCTTTTCTTTCTCTCCTATGCATTTTTATTTATTTGTTTCTGTGCAATAGATCCATCTACAATGGGACGATACCTCCTCTTGTATCTTTCTTTCTGCTGCCTCTTTCTTTTCCCTCTCTTCCTCTTCCTTCTTCTTTTTTTCAGCTTCAATTCTCATTTTCCTCTCTTCTTCCTCCCTCCTTGCGGCCTCCTCTCGTTCTCTTCTGGCAGCTTCTGCGATGCGAAGACGTTTCTCCTCCTCGTCTTTTTTCTTCTGTTCGATCTCTCTTATTTTTCGCTGCTCCTCTTCTTTACGAAGTCTTTCCCTCTCTTCTTCTGCAAACTTTGCGGCTGCTACCTGTTTTCGTCAAAGAAATATTTTCTGACATTATTTATCAAAATTCTTCACATTCCATTTTGTTTGGGCAGAATTTTTGACATTTGGAAATAAGAAACAAGTGTGAACCTTTTTCTCAGCAGCCAACTTCTTCTCTTTTTCAAGGTTCTTGTAATAATCGTCATCGGAGTCCTCATCTTGGTTATCATCATCCTCATCCCAATCGTCTTTGGAAGAGGGCTTCGCCACTACAACCGGCTTTTTTTCGGCCTGCTTGACCGCCGCTTTGACAGGCACCGCTTTTGCTGGAGGTTGGGCCAAAATTGGGGGCTTTTCCATGTGAGTCAAAGAAACTTATAAATCAATCATTTTTTGTTCTATTTGCGGCTTTTTGCGTCTAAAGAATATCCTTGGGGAAAATAATTAAATACTGGATTACACCTTTGTCACCGATTGTTTTCTGGAGGGCGGATTAGAATCTCGTTCAGATTTTTCATCTTCTTCCCAGTTGTCCCAATCGCTGTCTTCTTTTTCTGGAGTTTTTGGAGGCTTTTTCACCACAGGACTTTTTGTTTTCAGACACCATCACCAATATTTTTGTACAAATAGATTCAATACCAAAAATAACGGAAGAGGACGAATCTATTCAAGACCCACAGCTTCTCAATTAATTTTTACCTTGCTTTGGCAGAGGTTGCGGCCGATTTGAGAGGAGCAGCAGAGGCTTTCGATTGCACTGACAATTTTGATTGGACGGATGTCTTTGAAGTGGCACTTTTTATGCTCCTGGGGCTGTCTGCTTCATCCCACTCATCCCAATTACTGTCTGTGGCAGATCTGGGGCTAATAGCTTGTGGTGTGGCCTTCCCACTTGCAGGAGCTGCCTACAAATATCAGCTTCAAAATGTTTAATATCTTTTGAAGCAAATTGTATTCTCACCTTATTGAGCGGTAATGAAGGTGTTTTTCCTTTTGGTGTTGCTGGTGTTTTATCCCAATCATCATCCCAATTATCTTGATCCGAATCCTCCTTCACTGCAGAAGCTTTTGTGGATTGACTCTTTTTTGGAGGGTCTTCTTCGCTGTCCTCGTCCCAACTGTCCATAGAGGTGCCGTTGGCCCCTGATGTATTTTTGAATTGTCGAAATTTGCCGCGCAGTTGCCGAACTGATCTGATCTCACAATTCACCAGATCAAGAAAGGATGTCACAGAAGAGGACCAATATCGGTTTTTCTTTGGGAGGAAAGCAGTCGAAGACATCTGCTGGTCCTATTAAGAAGATGAAAATGACATTGGACGATGACGAGGTATGAACATCATTTGTCTTGGGTTGTGAAAGAGAAACTGATAGATGCAGGAGGTCCAAAAACCTGTTCGTAAATTAGTGACACTCGAAGAAAGACCGGCAATCAATTTACCCAAAAATGATTTACCAGCTCCTGGTGCTGCAGGAAAACCGGTCTCTGGCATTTCCACAGCCACACAACAAGTACGTTCTAACGGTGTCATTCTTTGATACCATTCAGAAAGCACATCTCGAAAAACCTCTGGAAAAGGAGAAGAATCTAGATCATGCAAGAGAAGACGAAAAATCTTTAGAGGTGTATCATCAGACCTTAATCATGTCTGAAAATTGCAGGAGGATCCTCTTGATGCTTTCATGGGAGGTCTAAAGGAAGAAGATTATCCAACAGCCTCGAAGGTTTGCCGACTTCATTGGAGATGAATGTTTCAACAAGAAATTTTTGTCACATTTATTTAAAAACAGAAAAGATTTTGAATAAAGATCTTATAATTATGCAGGGTATACGTGATGATGTGGAACAAATGGATGATCAAGAGACCTTATTTAAACACCTGAAAGAGAGAGAGGCTAAAGATAAGGGCGAAGAGCTTAAGCTGGGCGATGATAGCGATGATGATGACGTATTCAACCCTAATAAGGTTCACAAGAACAAGGAGGAAGAGATAGAGTAGGTCATTGTAATTTTTATTGTTCTCCATATTATATGTTGCGGCTTTGCCTCTGTAACATAGAACTTGTACATATAATAATACATATAATAATACATGTGTAATATATCGTGATTATTATATATAAAAACTATTCTTTGCAAAGCAAAACCACAATAAATTATGAGATTAAAAAGTGAAAACTTATTATTTTACAGATATGATAAAGATGACAATCCGATAATTAAAAAGAGAGACATAGGACCAATAGAAGCATTAGAACACAGCAAGATAGAATATCACCCATTCAACAAGAATTTTTATGTCGAGCAGGCTGATACAAAAAATATGACAGAAGAGAACGTGAAAGATTTCAGAAGAGTAGAAGGTAAATGTAATCCCACAAGTGAACAACTTGCTGCATTTTGAACAATGTCTCTGGGCAACAAAAAGAATTTCGGCATGAAACTGTTCGAATATTTCAAATCTCACTGAAATATCATAGAGATAAGCGTGTCAGGAGTGAACATACCCAAACCGATTCTCTCCTTCAAGACATCAGGCCTTGATGTTGGTATTTTGAAAGAGATCGCAAAGCTGAAATACGAGAACCCTACCGCGATACAGAAGCAATCGATACCTGTCGCGATGTCCGGACGAGATATCATAGGAATAGCCCAGACAGGTGAATTCTCTTTGAAGTTTCAAGCTGCATTGAAGATGTATTATTGATTATGTTATTCAATCAAAGCAACACACTTCTGATTCACAATTCGATTTTGTTGTGGAAACGAATAACATAAACAAGGAAGTGGTAAAACTGCTGCCTTTGTACTGCCAATGATCGGACACATATTGGACCAACACGAACTAGAAAAAGGTCAGTACTCTCATCCATAATGACATTTTAGTCAACATCACCAAGGTGACGGTCCCATCGCAATTATTTGTGCCCCGACCAGAGAGCTGGCCCATCAAATTTATTTAGAGGCCAAAAAATTCGCAAAACCGAATGGCATACAGTGTGCACCCGTATACGGAGGTATACAGAAGACAGAGCAATACAGACTTCTCAGAAATGGTGCTGAGGTGATCTTCTTTGGTTTACAGATGAGATCGGGATTATGGGTTGATTGTGATAATATGCAGGTTGTGATAGCAACACCAGGGAGATTGATTGACATGATCAAAGCTAAAGGTTGCAAAATGAACAGAGTGACATATTTAGTTCTTGATGAAGCGGATAAGATGTTTGATATGGGCTTCGGTGAGTATTTAGACATATACAATAAATGTGTATTTAGTGTACATTAACTGGTTGTAGAGCCTCAAATCAGATCTATTGTTGGGCAAATTAGGCCCGACAGACAGAGTGAGCGCACAAATATCACGCTCATCATTAATTTTTTGCAGCTCTTTTGTTTTCCGCCACTTTCAAGAAGAAGGTAAGATCAATCAGTATTTGAAAAATAATAAAGTATTGACTGGTTGTAGATCGAATTTCTCGCCCGAGATATTCTGACCGACCCAATAAGAATAACTATTGGAAGCATGGGACAAGCAAATGAAGACATCACACAGATCGTCGAGATCTTTGACGATTATAACCGTAAACTCGCGTGGTTAGATGTGAATATTCCTGCGTTAGTTAAGCAGGGACAGCTCATTATTTTTGGGTCGACAAAACAGTCCACAGAAGACATAGCGGCAAGGCTGGCCATGTTGAGATACCACGGTGAGATATCCTCAAAAAGATCATTTTTTTTAATTTTCAAATTCCGATTTTCTCCAGAAGTTTTAATCTGCAAAGATGTGCACTCTGATTTTTCATCGTAATTGCGGCAAATCCGCCAACACAAATACTCGGTTCAATTATATTGGATTTATTGAGATCGCTTGGTATTATTTCGAAGATATTCCATGATAAAATAATAAAGAACCGCAGCCGCCGCGTTACACGGCGACAAGGACCAAAAAGACCGAGAGAAAATCATGTTTGCATTCAAATCAGGAAACCTTCCAATCTTAGTTGCAACGGACGTCGCTTCTAGAGGACTTGACGTGAAGGGGATAAAGAACGTTGTCAATTTTGAGGTCGCGAGAAATATAGAATCACACACACATCGAATCGGAAGAACAGGAAGAGCCGGAGAAAAAGGATACGCCACTACCTTGCTCATCAAAAGCAAGGACGTCAATTTTGCAGCTGATTTAGTGCGGAATTTAGAGATTGCAAATCAATACGTGTCGCCGCAATTGATGGAAATGGCTATGCAGGTCAGATATCTCATAGTGATATCATAGAATATCTTCTCGTGAAGCACTCGGTACCTACTTTCTGACAATCTCAGAATCCAAGGTTCAGGAAAGATAGGCAATCTCTGAATTCTGGCGGGAAAGCTGGTACAGCCGGAGGAGTAGGGAGGGGTAAAGGAAGGGCCGCAACGGATAGATCCGGTCTTGGGTTCTCTGATGACGTCAGCTACAGCGGCGGTTCTGGGAACAACAGAAAAGCACCACCGAGAGGTGCGTATCTACAATCAATTGTGAAACTATTTTCTGATCTAAAAACAGGAGCACCCCTATCAGCTCCGTTACGGTCCGTTTTCGTGCCCTCTTCAGAAGGTACGATGCAAGCATCCATGCTTCAAAATGCTATCGTCTCGCAACCGAACGAGAACGCTGGTGAAAACAGAGAAGGAAGAAGGACCGGATTTTCTGATGGCCCTCGATGATAATAAACTGAATGGAAAAATGGAATTACAAGAAGGAAAAGATTGAAAAAATATTCATTTGGGGACTTTGCAGGGAAGGGCGGGGCCCGACTAAAAGTGTCAAGGAACTTCAGAAGTAATCGACATAAGATGCGAATTTTTGAAGGGAGAGATGACGGACACGTGCCAGCCTTTACTGTGTGACCTTCCGAAAGTTACGCGTATCTCGAGCTTACCGTGCAGAAAGCGTAACGACCGTGCAGAATGTTGCGGTGCAACCTTGCCGAAACCTGGTGACCTGCCAAAAAAAATTTCAGCTATATCCTCCGAAGGCGGGGGCAGTTCCTTCGCCCTATTCACTTGCTGTTTGCTCTTTCAGCATTCTCAGAGACACAAGATGCAGGCCAAGTCCTTCGCTTTCCTCCTCGTCATTGCTTGCGCAGCAGCCACAGTCATCCAGACGGATGCTCAAGTGTCAGCCTCTATAAACATCCAAGCAGCTGCAGACACACGTAAATACACCACCGTGAGACTCTTGAACGCGGTAACTGGATCTCCTCATTGATGGAGGTTGATCATTACTCAGGTCTCCTCTTATGGTTATGCCGCGGACAGCAATGTGAATGGAGGTTCTGCCAGCTCCAGCTCCGATCTCACCTACTTTGGTTCTTATGCTGGTATCTTAGGTCTTGTAAGTCTTAACTTCGCACACTACCAAAGTGCTTCCAACTGGAACACCAAGGATGGTGAGTCTGAGATGTCAACATTGACGCATCATGCCAACGCAACAAAGGTTCCGCCGACTCCAGCTCCTCCTTGTTATACACAAGCTTCCACCCCCTCGCCGTAGTGCAATATGTAGACGGAAACGGAAACAACAAGTACGATATCGGAGAGGAGATCAGTACCTCGCCCCTCGGCTTCAACTTGTACAAACTCAACGTCGTACAGAACACCAAGTCTAACTCTGAGGTGATGTATCTCACTTGAGAAAGGCCTGACAATTGCAGTATAACATCATATCTTATGACTCTGATGTCTTTGGGTTCAGATATTCCGTCCAAAACAGAGCTGTGACAAACCAAAATGTCGCTGTCAATGCCGACTCCGTGAAAGTTGATGTGTGGATCAGACCCCCAGTCAAGTCCAACAACAATGCTAAAGTTGCTCTCCTCGCCTCTTACTCCGTCTTCCAGTCCGACTCTTCCCTGTAAGTCTCCATGAAAAGTGACAGGATTTTCTCTGATCGGTTGTAGTGGCGGATCTGCTAATGGAGGAAATGTCACCATCAATGGACAAGGAAACGTCAAATACACAAGAAACGGAAAATCTGCCGGATTCTCTTGGGCTGCTTCTGCTTCCACCACAGACCAGAATGGAAATACCGGAAGCGCCAAGGTTACTGCTGATATCTTGGCCCTCTCTGCCTCTGCCTCACTCACCATCAACGGAAAACAAATATTCGGTCTGAATGTGAGAAATTTTGACTTTTTTATTAAAGATGAACTCATTGGATTCAGGCTTTAGCGAAGATCCCTCAACTTTTGGTGTACAACTTCGATGCCACAAACCCTGCTGAAATATACTGGGACCCCACGCTCGGACCTAACAGTGCCGCCTCTATGGCTCTGTCCGTCTTTGCCGTTGTGTTAGCCATCGCTCTGGTCCTCTGAGCAGTGTTCAAATATTGTAATAAAAAAGCTTTGGTTGAGGATTGAATGGCATACGTAAAAGTGGAACATTTGCCAAAATCCTAAATTTCAAAATACACGATGATGAACAACACGATCCCACGAATAGAAAAAAAAGGAACGAAAAGACGAGATGATTCTGTAAGGACAATATTATTATAAGTGAATAACCAAACAAAGAGCGAAGATGAGGAGGAGACTTTTATTGTCAATTCAGATCTGAATGAGGACATTCCATTCACGAAAAACGTTGGACACGCTCTTAACACGGTAAGAATGATAGTTGAAGGGGGTAAAATAACATTCCTTGGGTAGAAGAAGAGGACGAAGAGGAGGGTCGAAGATTTATGTCGGTGGCTTTCCAGAGAGGAATGTAGGTCATGATATGAAGATGAAAGTTCTGATCCAGCAGTTTAGGGATGGCTTTGTATGATACCAAAACGAAAGAATTCTCAACAACAGAAATATGGGAGGGAAACAATTTTGAAGGCCTCAGAATGAGTTGGTGTATCTTCAAGACCATAATTCACTCTGTACAGTGAAATTCCAAATCGAGCCATCTCTCATTTTATCTCACTCCACTCCCTCAGAGGAGCTACACAAGTCCTTGCGAGAGAAAGGTTTCAAAAAATGATATGATCTTTATATATTTATGAATCTAAAACTTTTCAGAGGATAGTGAACAGGCTTACGAAGTCAAAATATTAAAGAGCTCTGATTTTTCGATCGCCAATGGTGATACTATTTTTTATTGATGTACATCAGTATAATTAAGGAACTTACTTTCTCAGGTAAAACAAGAATCTGTAATTTAAATGTGACGTCGTTCCCGCCCAATTTGACTGCAAAAGAGAAGACTGCGATGATTCTCTCCATTATTCAAGAAGAGAGAGAACAGATGGTATGTTAAATAAGTATTTAGAGCACTCACGATAGGAGTTGAGAGCGGCTGGAGCACTGATTGGTTTTCTCATTAGTACGGGGATAGTTAACCAGCTTGAACACACTCAGACACTTACCATCTCTAGATTATCAACTTATCGCATGTGAGAATAATCTCACTGATTTTTATTTATGTTGAATTTTACAGGGAGAATATAATGAGTGTGGACAGTGCTACATTAGAGGGTATTTATGCAATGGTATCGCCTGTCGAATTAATAATAGCCAAAGGTCTTCAAATATTTTCCACAGAAAATCACCCGAGTGTGAATGGGCGTGGAAAGGCAAAAGAAGGAATGTCGCTTTTTGGAATAATGGACCACACTAAATCCACCGTAGGAAAAAGATTATTCAGGTACAGCGATGGTTTGTGAAATATCTAACAAATGAAGACAATGGTTCTTGAGGCCAGAGACAGATATCAAAGTGATCCAAGATCGGATGGGTGAGATGTTCGATAATTTTTGGTTTATTCTCAAAATGGGACAAGTTAAACCTAGATGCACTAAAATTTTGGAAGATACGATAGCGTTTTTTTTGGACTCAAACAATTTTGCACTGTTAGAGGAGTTAGAGAGATGTATTAAACAATGCAAAGATCTTCCGAGAATAATATCGAGAATCAGAGCGGTCAATCCCAGCCTCACAGATTGGCGAAATTTATATCAGGTTATGGCAGACGATAAATCACCGTTATAACATTTTCAGGGTATGTATTACTCCCTAAGAATCAGAGAGCTTTGTAAGGATGTTCCGTGCCAGGCTTCTATCTTCGATATGGTGTGCATTTGAATGGCTCTTTACAACTTATCTATGAGGGAATTTATGTGAAGGAATACAAGCGAAAGAGAAATTAAATATTCCAGATACAATTCCCGGACGGGCTTAGAACATTGGCACATAAGCTTGAGTCGATCATAGATTTTGAGGATTCCAAGGACTCGTCTCGGCTCGTGGTGAAGAGGGGTGTACATGGGGATTTGGATGAGATGAAGAACGTTTATGCAGGTGATATCATATGGTAATCTTTAATTGCTCTCAGTGATACTAGGTCTGGACAGCTTTTTGACTTCAGTTGCTGAAGAAGAGGTAAATAATGCCCTAATATGAAAATGGCTGAACATGAAGTTACCGAATATACCGGAGGAATACGCGGAAGATATGCACATTGTGTACTATCCGCAGATAGGATGCCAAGTGTGCCTTAATCGATTTGATAACATAGACATTAATGTACAGAGAAATATTCCAGGACTTAACTACCAAGTGAGATAATTTGAATTATTACGCTAATTACTTATCAGTTCCATACGTCTACTAAAGTATACTATAAGAACGCAAGGACGGCAGAATTAGACAGTTACTTGGGTGATATTTATAATGATATTGTAGATTTAGAGGCGATGATCACCAGACAGTTAGAGAGCGATTTGTTACAACAAGAAGGTAAATAGACAATAATATACACATAACATGTGTTTATTGTGTAGAACTATTCCATGTTGTCATCGATGCAATCGCAAGATTAGATTGTCTCATCTCACTCGCTCGCTCCGCCAAAGAATTCAATTTTCAAAGGTACTTACATATTTTTGAGAATTATGCTGATAATACGTACAGGCCGCAGTTTACGGCGGACGACTCAGTGTACATCAGAAATGGTAGAAATCCTGTGGCCGAACACTGTTCTCTAGGCGCTTTTATTCCAAACGATACAAGCATATGCAGAGGTATTTTGATGGACATTTGAATTCCATAATATAACAGATATAGGTCGGGAGGGCGGAGTCCAGATAATTACTGGTCCAAACTACAGCGGCAAGAGCGTGTATCTGAAACAGGTATCTACAAGAATTATTACTGATTGCTGACTGGAAAGGTCGGAACTATTGTGTACATGGCACACCTGGGAAGGTAGTCGTTTCATAAACTGTGATCTCCAAATCTCATAATATATACAGCTTCGTACCCGCAGATTCAGCTCGCATCGGAATAACCGACCGGATATTCACAAGAATAACATCGAGAGAGACAGTGTCACTAAACCAATCCACTTTTATGATCGACTTAAAGCAGATATCACTCATGCTGAGACATTCCACAAGCAGGTCTCTTCTCATCATTGACGAATTTGGCAAAGTAATATGATATGACTGAATGTATGAATAATAATGGTTAATAGGGTACAGCGCCAATCAATGGACTGTCATTATTGACCGCATTTATCAGAAATTTAATTCGCAGAGGGGAGGAATGTCCGAGGACAATTATTTGTATGTATGAGCAATATCATCATTTTAATCATTTGACAGCAACACATATGCACGAAATATTCGAGCAGAAACTATTAGATGGATACGATAATGTACAATATATGTCAATGGATTACATACAGCAGAACACCCAGGATTTGACTTATCTCTACAAGTAACATTTATTCCCTTATTGAATGATCACACACACCAGAATCGTAAATGGAACGAGCACGACAAGTCACGGAATGATCTGTGCGCGAAGATCAGGAGTGCCGGAGAATATTATTACAAGAGCTATAGAAGGTAAGGATGTGATGATTCAAGGGAAGCTGATAAACAGTGAGGGAATTGTTATCCCGGGGTGAAAGCATCGGAAGATTATTTGTTAATGCAGAGGAGGAGCACAGGAATAAGATGATAGTCGATCGTTTCATCACCTTGGATTTAGAGAAAGCAGATGTACAGAGGTAAAGCAATAGATATAAATATATCACTGACATACAAAGATTCATAAATGAAATATCTCGTGTGAAACCAAGTGATTAAAGATATCTCGAGACATATCGTCTTATTCTGGTTTGGCCTCCTCCATCTCTTCCAATTCCTCAATTATTGCATCTCTTTCCTCCTCAAATTTGTCTCTAAAACTTGGATCATCGTAGGGCTTCCTGTGTTCTATTGCCATTTCGAAATCTTCTATTGCCTCGGGTAGTCTCTTCAACCTTCTATAAGATCTGCCTCTGATCACGTAGAAATCTGGCCTTGTCTCATTCAATTGAATGGCTTCGTTTATGGCTTCAATACAATCCGCATCTCTGCCCAATTGATACAGGCACTGGAAGCATCATTCTTCAATCTTCAAAATGGAATTGGATATGTACTGAAACTAACCATCGATTTGTGACCTAATATGTCACTTCTGTCTTCTGAGAAGTTTCTCTCGAGTTCTGTGTCGAAGTATTGGACTGCTTTCTCCCATTGTTCCAATTCTTTGAAGTGTATTCCCATAAATACTAATGCCTCTGGCCTCCATCTCAACACCTTATCATTTCAGATTTGATTTTTTGAAGATTTTCCAAGACCAACCTCTTCCCTGTCTGTCTCCAGCAGTGATTCCATATCTTTCACAACAAGATCAGTGTCTTCGTTGTATCTGGCTTCTTCTAGCTGCAAGAAGATGTCAAATCTCAGCACTCTCGCTCTCACGCTTCCGTCCGTCACTTCGACGTATTCCTGCGCCGCTTTTTTCGCAGCTGGATGCATGAAATCGGCAAGATAACACTCTGCACGTTCACCGTACATGTCCACATCCGCGTACGCTCCTTTCTTATCGTACATCTGAACCACAGAAAAGTCTCTCACGGCATCATGATATCTTTTCTTTGCGATGTAGCACTGTCAAGCTCAGCTGATCTCCGTATGATTGTAGAATCTCACCCTGGCCCTTCTCAGATATTCTGGTACGGACCTCTTTTCGTCTTTCATAATATCTATTGATTTTGTATAATATCTGATGGCCTCTTCAATGTTATCCATTTCTTCGTAAGCATTTGCAATCAATGATAATATAGAAGGATCTATATCTTATCAGAATTTGATTAAGAGTGCAAATTGACCTGGTAGGATGTTGTACGAGTTCTGCAGGTCATTTATAGCCTCCTGAGGCTTGTTCATGTCTAAGAATAACACTCCTCTCGTCGCAAATGTCGAGGCTGTCACGGCTCTGTCTTTTGCGCAAACCATGAGTTCTCTATTGAAATGATTCATTGCCGCTTGGGGATCCATTTTTCTATTCTGATCAGCTCAGAATAATATGTATCTTCACCTCAAGAAAGAACCTAGCATCAGATTAGCTCCGATTGTGTCCGGATTCACTTGAATCGCTTCTGTGAGCTCTCTTACTGCTTCATCAGCTTTCCCCATAGCAGAATATATCTTCGCTCTTACAGTCTTTATGTGCGCTTTCTGATGAAAATTAATTTGTGAGTGTGCACAAGCTCAGGAACCTTCTCCTCTGGAACATTGATGAACTCATCTGAGATATACTTCAGTGCCTCTGGATATCTTCGTCTGTTCTGTTCTAATTGGCAGAGCATCATGATTGTATCAAAATCCTGAGGGTCTTCCTTCAAACACGCAAGGTAGTCTTGCGCTGCTCCTGTTTCTTTCAGACCAACCGATCTAAAAAACATGTGCGTCTACCGGGACTCGAACCCGGGTCGCATGCTTGGGAAGCACGTATCATACCCTTAGACCATAGACGCTCATTTCAATATTCAGACTAAATATTCAATTTGACCGATTTGATTGGTAATTATGAGATAATAACCATAATATCTTTAGAATATTGAAAGAAAATATGTACCTTCAAGGTCATCAAACCACATGGAGAGATATACTGCTCTAACTTTTCTATTTTGAGAAGAAGGCTTCAAGAGAATTAAGAGATCAAGGTCTTTTCTGAGCTCATTCAAGTGAGGCTCTGTCACCTCTTTCACCTTCATTGTTCAGATTTTTAATATTATTGGATGATCAATGTCTCAAGAACATGTGTTCTCATAACGAAGACCTGTATGTGCAATTTTATGCAAGATGGTACAGAATATAATTTTGAAATATGATGCGGTTAATACGCATCACAACACACTCATGAATAATGTTGGATAGAATAATGACCACCTGTTCTTCCGAAGTAGTAGCGGCCAGACCGCGAATGATCTCTTCCCGCACTTTGATGATGTTCTGCACTACTTGATCATTCTTTGGTTCTAATTTCAAAGCTCTCTGGAAGAGATCAACGGCTCTCTCAGGATTTGATTTCACATATCTGAAAAGTTTAGAGTACGTTGCAATAAAGTGCAATCACTTCTCGCCATCTCTCATCAATTTGGGAAAACTTGAAGCACCAACTTTGTCAAGGAATGATACTGTACTAATGAGTCTTGTCTAATGGTTACCCTCCCACCTTCTACATAATTTCTTACAGGGATGATCGGTAGCTTCTGGTGACACAAGGTGGGCGAATGCATACGCCTCACTCCAGAGGTGATTGGGATCATTCTTCTTCCGCCTCCTAAGAAAACTCTCTGCATTTCAGATAATCGATCTGGATTGCTCTGATTGGTGATCTGAATTCACCCGGGTTTGACCAATCAATTACGCAAACGCTGAAAATTGGTTGTATTTTACAATCCACAAAATGACCAACAATCACCAGTGAGATGTTCCTGTACAATAAATTAGCTGACCCATCAATAGATTCAAAACACAACTTTATATTGACGGAAAATGGACAGACCCTATTGATGGCGGAAAGTCCATTCCAGTCATAAATCCTTCCACCGAGGAAGTTATAACCCACGTCAAAGGAGGATCAGAGAAAGACGTTAATGTTGCTGTTCAAGCAGCAAGAAGAGCTTTTGAGGTTCAATCAGGGTAAGATGCAACCATAAAAACAATTTTCTGACACTGTGAAGACCCGGAGCGTGGTCCACTTTGCTTGGCTCAGAACGTGCCAAGTATCTTCGTGCAATAGCCAAGGGCGTCGCAGAGAAGAAGACGCTTCTTGCGAAACTTGAGGCCACAGATTGTGGAAAGCCTCATAGAGAGGCAGAGTTGGACGTCGATGATGTCTCTGCCTGTTTCGAATATTGTGAGTAATGATGACGTGTCACGGGACTAACCTCACAAAAAACAGATGCTGGTCTTGCGGAGAAGTTAGACGAAAGGCAAGATCAGGAGGTCAAGATACCCGATGATCGATTTAACTCTGTCATCCAATACTCCCCTGTCGGTGTTGTTGGGGCGATTATCCCTTGGAATTATGTGAGTTCCAACACACAAACTCCTTTGACAATCTGTAGCCCCTTCTCATGCTCACTTGGAAGATCGCTCCCGCTCTTGCTGCTGGATGTACAGTCGTATTAAAGGTGAATACCTCCATTGTAGATGGTACTGATAACCTCAGCCCTCTGAGGTAACCCCCATCACAGCCTTGGAATTTGCCCAGATTGTACATGACTCTGGTCTTCCCCCCGGGGTTTTCAATGTGATCAATGGATATGGTGCTGGTGAGAAGATTATTATATGGTGACCGTATGAAGTGTTGTAGATGTGGGAGGCCCATTATCTCGTCACCCTGACGTGGATAAAGTCGCATTTACTGGAAGTGTTGCCACCGGAAGCACTGTCATGCGTGAGGCATCAGCCACCATCAAGAATGTCACTCTCGAGCTCGGCGGAAAGAGCCCCATCGTCGTATTTGATGTGAGTTCTATTTATCCATGATAATATATATTAGGGATTATAATGATGAAGAAAAGGACGCTGAGGTGGTAGATGCAGTGGAATGGATCATGTTTGGAATCTTCTGGACGAATGGACAAATATGCAGTGCCACCTCGAGATTAATTGTCCATCAAAATATTGCCGATAGATTGTTGAAGAGATTAGCCGAAGAGACGAAGAAGGTCACTTTATTCACTATTCATTTACTCTCTATTCACTATTTATTTACTCTCTATTTATTTACTCTCTATTCATTTACTCTCTATTCACTATTTATTTACTCTTTATTCACTATTTATTTACTCTCGATTCACTGTTGAACAATAAAATCCAAAAAGAATAGATAAATTGACGGGTTGTAGATTCACGTAGGAGATCCTTTTTCCAAGGAAGATCCATCTATAGGACCTCTTGTCAACGACTCACAACACAAGAAGGTGATCTATTGATCACCAACATATCTACTATATCTATCCATTTGATTAATATTCGAAGGTTCTCAAATACATCGAGACAGCCAAAAAGGAAGGGGCCAGAGTTATGACCGGAGGTATTTATTATTTTAAGATGTTGGAAGCTGAAGGATGTATTAGGACAGAGACCTGCACATTTAAGCAAGGGATATTTTGTGGAACCAACGATACTCGTAGACGTGAAAGAGAATGACACAGTATGGAAAGAGGAGATTTTCGGTCCGGTACTCTCTGTAAGCTTTATTTAAGATATATGATGATGACAGCTGCAGGTGATGACATTCAATACAGAAGAGGAGGCGATCAGGCTGGCCAACAACACCGTCTTTGGGCTGGGAGCTAGCATTATATCCAAAGATGAAGCTCGAACAAAGCGCTTTGTCAAGGCTTTCCGTGCCGGAATAGTCTGGGTGAACTGCTCTCAGGTGCGCACATATGATATATGACGTTATTTCTACTATATGATATATGATGTTATTTCTACTCTATATATGATGTTATTTCTACTCTATATATAATGTTATATTTACTGATGAATACATAGCCTGCCTTCTGCCAGTGTCCTTGGGGAGGAATGAAGCAGAGTGGTATCGGCAGAGAACTCGGCACTTTTGGACTGGAGAACTACTTGGAAGTGAAGCAAGTAACGAGCTACCAAGTGAAAGAGCCAGGACAATGGGGATGGTACATTAAGAGCAAAGTGTAACTCAATACAAACTGTTCTTCTCTCTTTTGTTCGAATTTCGCAGATTCGCAGGAATGCGATTGATTTGCCCCCGATGGAACCAGATCACCAACCGCTCACGATAAGTCATAACAGAAGGTAAAGCCGAACTCTGCAACAACGGAAGGTGAAACAGTCTTGTAATCGGTTGACTAATGACCGACAATTTTGCATCGATTGATTTAATGTAGTGTGGACTTCTAAATGAGTTCCTCAGTTCCTGCTTGCACAGGTTACGTGCCCAGCACTAGCTGGAGGAAAAAGAATAAATGTAAAGTATGTGGGCAACCATTGTCGAGCCATAACGCCTCTGCTCCTATCACGATCACGAAAGGTACATACTAAGAGTCACATTTGAGGAATATCTCATACTCTCCTCCATAAAAAGACACAGTGTTTTTCACTAAGCAACATAGCCATCCAGGCACCTGTGTCCATTCCCTTTCAGACTCAACCACTTCCCCTCACACCAGGTGGAACCTCCTTTGTGCCCACAGGAGTAATGCAGCGAAACTCCTCGATCGTATCACCAGGGACTGTACGGCGTGATACTATGAAAGAAAAGAAGGTACATAAGTATAATAACATATATACTGAGGAGTATAGGATGATAAGAAAGATAAGAGTAAAAAGTCTTTGGGTAGGAATGAGATCAACAATATGCCACAATTCAAGATAGAGACGAGAATGAGATCTGGTTCCTCTGCTCCTTCTATCACTTCCGATATAAGTTCTGGTGAATTCAATATTTAATCTTTATATAACATATTCAGAAAAAAAATAATACAAATCTTTAAAACTTTAAAATGTACAATTTCTTCAGTTTTTGCAACTTTGTTGCAGAGAGCGTACAGGAAAGGTTTGGCTGAATCCATAATGAGTTAACTACTATATATTGTTAATTTGATGACTGAAAATATGAGGTGCTTCAAGTCCAGAGGGAAGCTTGAGCGACGGAACATCATCATTATCAAGAGCCACGGCCCTTCAACATGCCCCTTCTACAGCCTCCCCACCCGTTAGTATCCCAACCCCAAGCTTACATTTATCTGCCAACAGTCCTTCACTGTCTTCCTCACCGGTGATTTATTGATATTTTGATGAATTATTGATATTTTGATGAATTATTGATATTTTGATGTATTATTGATATTTTGATGTATTATTGATATTTTGATGAATTATTGATATTTTGATGAATGATTGATGGAACGAACAGAGCAAGACTTTAGAATTGAATAAAACAAAGAAGGCGAGTCTTCGGGAATCCCCCAGGTAAGGGTGAAGTAGATGTTGTTGGAGTTGATGGGATGCAGAGAGGAGAAGAAGATAGAGAGGAAGAAGAAGACAGAGAAAGATGAGGAAGAAGAGGAGAAGAAGCAGGGAGGTGCTATGGAGAGCAGAGAACAAGTTGGTGATTATGTAAGTACGAATCATCCTTCCCAATAATAACCTCTCTAGATATTAATCGATAAGCTTGGAAAGTAAGTATTTATTTCTTCTAAAGTGTATACTGTAGATTATGATATAATTATTGATAATAGGGGAGCTTATGGAGTTGTCTATAAAGCATTGCATTTATTTGAAGGAAATACCGTGGCTATCAAACAATTGAATTTGAAGGGAGCAAATCGTAATGTTGTGGAAGGACTGCAGGTGAAATAACATAGGGATACAGTATTTTAATTATGGTTGTAGTCCGAGATCGAGCTGTTGCAATCGTTGAACCACGAGAACATTACACGATATGTTGGGCACATAAGAAAAGGGAAGGAGTTATCCATCGTTATGGAGTATGTAGAGAACGGTAGTATGGCTACCATGGTAAAGAAATACGGAAGATTTCCGGAGCCATTGTGTAAGACATACATAAAGAAAGTACTCACTGGTCTCATCTATCTACATGAACAAGGTAACTTTTCTACTTTACTAGTATTCATAAAGTATTAGGATTGATGAATATACAGGAGTTATACACCGTGATATTAAGCCAGATAATGTGAATAATAAGAGCTATTTAGTAATATAATATATTACAGATTCTCATTACAAAGGACGGAGGAGTGAAATTGGCGGATTTTGGAGTGTCGGTAAAATTAAATTCATTAAAGGGAGATGGTGAAGGCGAAGATGGTACACCTGCAGGAACACCATATTACAGTACGTATATATTGAGTAATTGATATATTCATCATCATAGTGGCTCCTGAAGTGATAGAATTCAGAGGTGCAGTATCTCAATCTGATGTATGGTAAGTGTAATTAGATATGTCAGTAATTAGAGATATCAGTAGTTGGATGACAATAAATAGGAGTTTAGGGTGTACGATTATAGAGTTATTGAAAGGAGAACCACCATACTTCAGTCACGATCCATTCTCAGCGATGTACAAGATGGTTGAGGACGATCATCCACCTCTTCCCCCAGGAATATCTATCGTAATATCCTTTATAACAAGAAATTGTACTGAATCCGACAGCCACTGAGTAATTTCTTGATGTCCTGTTTTCATAAGGATGTAAATATGCGAACACCAGCCAGAGTACTACTGAAACACGCGTGGTTAGACATAAAGAAGGTATCTGATGGACCCGCCAACATCGCCAAGGATGTGAAAGTGCTGGAGAACTACAACGAGGAGCTGGAGAAGGAAGTGAGTTATATATTCATCATCAAAAGTTATATATTCATCATCAAAAATTAGATTAATAACATCCCAGACCGCACCAACGAAAAAAAATCAGAGACAAGAGGATCAAGCAGAGCTCATGGAGGTAATATATCATTCATTGTTGTTCAAATTATAGAGACCAACTGTTACAGGTCATGACATTGACGGCAGTGATGAAAGATCGTATGAGAGAAAACTTGAAGCAAAAGAATCAATCATCAGTACGTGAAGATATAAATGTATTATGTATATATATTACATATATGTTTTAATTATTTATGTATATTGATGAGAACAGAGTGCTGGTGTGTCAGGATCGTTATCTTTCAATAAAGGACAAGTAAATAAACAACCAGAACTAAAAGAGACAAAGAAACCACAGATAAAGACACCCGCGGTTAAACCCGCTCCCGTGGAGGTACAAACGCATCTCCAAAGTACAATGGAGGAGATGCTGATAAATGCAGGAGGAAGAAGACTGGGATGCGGAGTTTGGAGGAGTGGAGGCAGTGAAATTAACACTTGATGCACCCACTCTTGACACCAAAGAGAGTAAGAGAGATCTTCTCAGAAAGGACAGCTTGGGATTTGGAGATCTGGGAGAACTATCATTGGGAGACCTCGGTGCATCTGTCGATTTCGGAAAATTAGATGGGTTAGATTTTCCAGATCTTGGGAAGCTCGCCTTGAAGGTCTTTATCTGTCAAATGCGCAAAAGATAACAAAAATAGGAAGTGAAATTTTCATCGGAAGAAGAGATAGACTGGGATGCAGAGATAGATGATGCTCCAATGGCCAATGCTTCCGCAAAAGCTCCCAAAAACGAACTCGCAGCGCAAGATTACAAGGCGGAGGTAAGTGGATGAATGAAGTAAGATAATTGAATAGGATAGGCAATCAAGAGGTACAGAGAGGAACAAGATGATGATTTCGGTGGTGATTTTGGTGATATACAGAAATTAAAGTCTACAAACTTGGGTGGAAAGCTCGAGAAATTGAAGGTAGGAGTAGATTATTGAATGATCTTTATAATTTTCTAGGCACAAGATGAAGATTTTGACGAAGAATTGATATTCGAGGATGAGGCATTTGTGGATGAGGAGGCGATTAATAGAGAGAGAGCACAAGATGAGCTGATTAAGAGGATAAAGGACCTGATCCAATTGTTGAAGCCTGATGCACCAGAAGACAGAGTATGAAGACTGATAAACAGAATAACTAACCTTTATAGGTGAAAGAGACATGTGCGGAGCTGTATGTGATATTCATGGAACATGCCGAAGTGAAGAGAAAACTAATTACAAATCATGGGTTACTTCCTATGATCGCAATGCTCGACGTAGATAGCACCATCACTCAGAATGCCGTATTACGCCTCATTGTTAATGTATGTCCTCTATTATTCTACTATGATCAGTATTTACCTCTCTAGATCATCAATGATAAGGATATATTGGTTAATATGTGTGTCATGGGCGTCATTCCTGCAATCATCAATATATGCGACCCGTCAAAGCCTGTAGTGACTCGGTTATATACAGCATACTTTGCTCAATGCGCGATATCAACTCCAGAGACACTTCAGATGTTCTTAGCCTGTGGTGAGTATTTATGATATATTGTGTTGATCTGACTGATAAGGTGGTTTGACTATGTTGTGTGATTTCTTGGATGGAGATTACAAACAAGATAAAGATCTTGTAACCATATCTATCGGGTGTATATCAAGGATATTGAATCCTCAAGCACAGGTAGGATGATATGATCAACTCATAATGAATTGTACAGAGCATGACACCAAAGAACGAATACCTGCATTTGTTTATGAATATCAATTTATTACGACCACTGGCGCAGACACTAATATGTATGGTGGAGGATGATACAATCACAAAAGATGAAGAGGAGCTCAGTATATTGGAGAAGACTATGTTGATATTTAAATCCTTCTCAATGGGTGACGCCGAAATCAAGAAAGGAATGTGCTCCCCACAAGTATTACCGAGTGAGTACATACATATTGGAAATAGTCTAAATATATTATAAGGGTTTCTGGACGCAATGAAAAAGATGTCACCACGTTCAAAAGAACTGCCGTTAGCCTTGAGTGTGATTCGTAATCTATCCGGAGACAGATTCGCATTGTCTACATTATCTATCTTCGTTGATTCACTCTGCCGCATTGGAATGTGGTTTGTCAAGGAGAATGATTTTGCAAAGGTGAGAGTAGATAATATCAAATGGATGCTGATGAATACAGGACATTATTCACCCAGTCACATTAATATTATACTACATATGCAGACTTTACAATAAGCCACACCAAGAGGCTGCAGTGAAGGCCGGACTCATCCCATTCTTGAGATTTGTAGTGGATAGAAATAAGCCACTGAAAGAATTTGCGGTGCCCCTGTTATGTGAATTATCAAAGACATCACCAGTGACGAGAGCTGCACTGTTTGAAAGCAAGGGACTGGAGTTTTACCTCGAATTATTAGAAGAGAGATCCACGAGAGCATTCGATCCAGAAGCAATGGAGGCCATCGCCACATGGTGTTTATTTATTCTAAATCTTATCCATTTGACCTCTCTAGTATCGAGATTGAGACAGCCAAGAGCGAAAAAATATTAAAGGATGCGAGGAGCGTGAAGATATTGACTATGGTCTTTGATGGAGCACTGGACCATCAGCTCCCTAATCTCGTTGATTCCGCCATCAAGGTGACAAAAAGAAACAAACAAGCCTGACATGTGTAGATACTCAACGCATCTTCGGAGATTGCCAAGATGCTGGCCTCAGACGAAAACTTCACAAGAATGATGAAGCAGAGCTTGAACCATCCCACACCACACGCAAGAGTATCCGTTCTCAAGGCTCTGAATATCATGTCCAATAATTCCGACGCGTTCTTGAGAAAGAACAAGTTGTTAAAGGTCGTACGCTTTATGGCGGAGAACGATGCCTCTGCCCTGGTGAGACAGATGGCAGCACAGTTGCTCAAGGAATCCAAAAGTTCATCAAATACAGAATAACTTGATTTTATATTTTTGACAGACTGTTATATAACAACACTTTACAGACTTGAGCATGCTTTGTACAGTGTTAGTGACAATTATAACAACACTTTACAGACATCTTGAGCATGCTTTGTACAGTGTTGGTGACAACCACAGCATTCTATCAAGATAACAAATACAAGTTGAGCCACAAAGTTCCAGGGTGTCAGGGCTGGGCTGTTTTGCGGAAATTTTTCGCTTCGCGAATATCGCAAAAAGATGTCATGACATCTAGTTAACTGCTTTCATCAAATACAGAATAACTTGATTTTATATTTTTGACAGACTGTTATTCATCAAATACAGAATAACTTGATTTTATATTTTTGACAGACTGTTATATAACAACACTTTACAGACATCTTGAGCATGCTTTGTACAGTGTTGGTGACAATCACATCATTAGATAACAAATACAAGTTGAGCCACAAAGTGCCAGGGCGTCACGGCTGGCTGGGCTGTTTTGCAGAAATTCGCTTCGCAAAATGTTGCGATATCTACACAAAAAGACACAATGCACATTTTTGCGCTATTTATTTCTCCTTATGTATTTGTTAGTTTTCATGGCATTCTTCATTTAAATGGTGAAAATATCACTAAGGCAAGAAATGACATCATTTTCAGTCATAGACATCAGTTCGGTGGCGAGGATTTGGCGGATTTGTTCCGCCGGTACTTTCTGGAAAAATTTTCGGCCGTACAAACATTGGCAATTTCTGATCTTATGACCCAAAATAGCATGGCGGCTCCCCAGTCACGGTGAGAATGGCCATTGATAAAGCGATAGAGGAAGCGGTTGTAAAGATTGACAGAGTCTACATCTTCATTTTATCATATATATACAGAAGGAAAGAAGATGTCTTTTGTGGTAGACCAGACGGCATCCCGTGATGACTGGATCACTAATCTTGCTTGGAAATGGGATCCAAATGCCAATTCTATAGAGGTAACTTTTTCTCTGTCTTTAAAGATTCAGTACTGTTGACCATTGCTGTTGCAGATTTTGAATTACTCCAATGTACTGTTTCCTGCTTATCCTGCTGAAGAACAGGCCAGTCTTAATCCTGTGATGATATCTCCACATGTAGATGGACCC